>CANXYC012374775.1:0-15513 GCA_948193065.1 Aleurites moluccanus | reverse complement strand
CCCCCCCCCCCCCCCCCCCCCCCCCCCCCCCCCCCCCCCCCCCCCCCCCCCCCCCCCCCCCCCCCCCCCCGAGATCCAATTTATTAATATAGCTAATAGTCAGTTTGTAAACAAGTAGTTAGTAGTTTGTTTTAATTAGTAAGTATGAGTCAGCATCAGTTTGTTAGTCCAACTGTGTTTTTCCTTTCTATTGCTATATAAGCTAGCTACACGTGAATAGTTTTGTATTGTATTATATTATTTTACTTTTATCAATAGAAGCAAATTCCTTCATCTAAGTTCTCTACGCTCTTATTTCTTGTTTACTAAAGATGATGTTTAGTATTGATGTTGAACGTTGAACAGTATCCATCGGAAGATGATTGGTGTATTATCAGCATTCACATAATATCAGCCAAATACAATGAATACTGTCATAAGAGATGGTCCTAGGGCCATTGTTGCTTCAGAGGTTGGAACCAGAGCTCCCATAGTGAGACCCATTGCAAATGCAGCAAATGATTCTTCAGTCACAATTCGACATAATTTTCCAAACTAGAACAAAAGTTATAATTTGGTAACTTCTTGCATTATGAAAGGAATAAACAATAATTTCCCTACCAAATTTTGCCTAATGTCTTGAAGGATTGACTTTCATACATAACAAGAGAATTACAAAAAGAAACTAGTGCGTATGAAAAATAATGCATAGTCTTCTCAAATTTGTGTGAAATTCACAAGCAAAATTCATGAATGAATTCTATATGACTGTAAGAAGGTGCACTATTTTCATATGCACCACGAACATTCTAGAATTTCCCCCTTTCATATAGTTACAATGAGTAACATTGTGATGAGACATAATAACAAGTGAACCAAATTTCTAATCCAACCAGGAAATTAGTTAGACAAAAGCGAAGCATTACCTATCAACAAGTCAAAATGATTGGCTTATGAATAAGGAAATAAGCAACATCATAGTCTAATTAACTAAATATTTCTATAAGAGTAAAGATACATAGCACAATTAGCTGGCTAGAATTTTTAACTCTCCTTATGACTCCAGCCTTATTCTTTCTAAGCATTTTGACACAAATTGAAACAAAACATACTTAAATGCACCATTAATAAAGAAGAACCACCAAATTTTGATGCACTGCAAGACCTGTTTGTGGGTTGGGCTGTGGGCCTCAATTTGTGAAGAAAAGTGTGGGTCGGCCAGGTCAGGCCTTTGAAAAGTTCAACATTTTCCAAACCTAGGCCCAGTCCATGAACAGGTCTAAAACTGCAACAAAAAGGTGCCCTTCTCTCCAGTCAGGCACACAATTAAAGATGAGCATTTTGCACCTCCTGATACTAGAGTGTCACCTAACACACTTCATATCAAATCCAAATAAATTCAGCATGAAGAGAAATATAATTAGATTGTGACCTATAAGACCATATATTGCCACTTTATATTCATTGATTTCATTCCATAAACAAAAATGACAAAATACTCTATTAAATAAATCAAGGGATTGCAAAGACACTGTCCTTTAGATTCATTAAAGACTTAGGACTAAGGTTATAACAGATATACACTTGAAACTCTTTAGTATTCCCATTTTCTCTTTATAGGGGCTGACTTCAGAATTCTTATTTCCAATAAATCTTGGGGCAAGTCGTTTTCACAACATATATCCAAGCTTTTTTCTATGCAACTGTATTTCTAAAGCACATAAAATATCTATTACAGTTATTCCAACAAATTGCAGATTCCAAATTTTCATGATCTTGAGACATGCTAGTCATAAAGACTAGTAAAAAGTTGGAATCTCCCCTCCACAATTCCCCATTTCCTAATCAAAAGCACTAGCATTTCAGCCCTACAAGAATATGGGATTCTGAGATGTCATAAGACCAACGAACTGATACCCATTCCTGTGCTGTGTCCCCCCAACCAGACCAGTAGTTCACACCAGGAAGTGCAGTAGATATTAACATAGGACATAATCACTTCAAACAATTTAATCTATTACACTTTTGCTGTGTATGGATATCAACGTATTTTTCAAAAATCATATCGATAGTCCAACATACCTGGACAAAGAGGGATGAAGACGTGCCATGGGATACAATACAACACCAAAAATTAATGGAAATGCAGCTCCAACAGGAATCTCATGATGTGAACCCCAATCAACCTACTCTGAGACCAAACACCTTTACACTTGATAATCGACCCCATGGAAAGCCAAATCAAATTTGAAATAAGAAACCTATGCCTAATAGTAAGCTATGCTAGAGAACCTTGGTATAATTGATGAACGCCACAAAATGGTTAGTTTTGATAAGTTCAAAATAATTCTTAGTAAGAACCAAAATTGAGAGAATTTCTCACAAAGTTTATATTAATCAAAAGTCTGAAGTGTTCTAAATACATGAGTTTAGCTAAGTATTTATAATGACTTAACTATATGAAAACCCTAATTTAAGTTTCTTGATTAAGAATAAGCTTCCTAAACCAGGGCAAGCTTCCTAGATAAGAATAAGTTTCTAAATAAGATAAAAATAAACCTAAATTCGTTTTGGGCTTTAAGTCAACATAAAAGAGGCCCAAAACTCACTAATTAAGTAATTAAAATATGTCTTTTTTAACGATGGGCTAAAACAAAATATAAGCGGCCTAACATAAGATAAATATGTTCAACATAGAATAATTCAAACTCAGAAAGAGTTGGATTTGTTATTCCAACATGGTAGCTCCTTCTTGCACATGAATCATGGTCACCAAGCTTGATTTATTTTCTTGAATGCCTAGATTGAAAATTGACTCTTCCTTGCAATCTTTAATTGTAGATAGATTATTCTACAAGCCTTGAATAAGTCCATTGATTGAATCTTTGAACTTGAATAAGTCCATTTAAAATGCATTGGATCCTTGCTTTACTTGCTTGTAGTACCTTGATTTGCATCATTCCCTCCCTCCTCAAAATGATTCAATCTCGAATCTTCACCTATATCAAAAGGAGAAAGATCAGAAACATTAAAGGTAGCACTAATATTATACTCACCAGGAAGATCCACTTTGTATGCATTGTCATTAACTCGTTCCACAACTTGGAATGGTCCATCTCCTCTTGGATGCAATTTGGATTTTCTTTGATTTGGAAATCTTTCATTTCTTATATGTACCCAAACCCAATCACCATGTTCAAAGATTACTTTTCGTTTATCCTTGTTGGCTTGACTCGCAATTTGTTGATTCCTTCTCTCTATATTCTTTCACACATCCTCATGCAACTTTTCATCAATTCAGCTTTCTTTTTCCCATCCAAACTACTCCTCTCAGAAACTGGTAGAGGAACTAAATCCAAAAGAGTTAGTGGATTAAAACCATAAATAATCTCAAATGGTGAATAACCTGTAGTAGAATGCATAACACGATTATAAGCAAATTCAACAAATGGCAAACAATCTTCCTAAGTTTTCAAGTTCTTTTGAATGATAGCACGCAACAAGGTATCTAAAGTTTTATTCACTACCCCAGTTTGACCATCGGTTTGTAGATGACAAGTAGTAGAAAATAATAATCTAGTTCCCAACTTACCCCCACAATATTTTCTAAAAGTAGCTCAAAAACTTTACATCTATATCACTAACAATACTCCTTGGAATCCCATGAAGTCGTACTATCTCCCTAAAGAATAAATCAACAATATTAGTTGCATCATCGGTTTTACAACAAGATATAAAATATGCCATTTTTGAAAACCTATCAACAACTACAAAAATAGAGTCCTTACCCTTTTTTTGACCTAGGCAAACCCAACACAAAATCCATAGAAATATCAACCCATGGTTCACTCGGTACATGTAAAGGAGTATACAAACCTTGTGGCAAAACTTTAGATTTAGCTTGTTTACATGTAACACATCTATCACATATTCTCATGACATCTCTTTTCATTTTAGGCCAATAAAAGTGTTCATTTAGTGTATCTAAAGTTTTAGCAATCCCAAAGTGACCCATCAAACCACTCCCATGAGCTTCATTTACAAGCAACTCATGCATAGAATAAATAGGTATACATAATTTATTTTCCTTAAACAAAAACTCATCCATTCTATAAAACTTACCAAATGCCACTTTCTCACATGCATCATAAACATTAGAAAAATCAGAATCGTCCTTATGCATACCTATAATAAGTTTGAATCCCATTATTTTAGCATCCATAGCATTAATTAAGGCATACCTCCTTAAAAGTGCATCGGCCACAACATCATCCTTACCTTGTTTGTACTTGATCACATATGGGAATGTTTCAATGAATTCCATCCATTTGGCATGTCTTTTCTTCAACTTACCTTGTCCTTTGAAGTGCTTGAATGATTCATGATCCGTATGGATAACAAATTCCTTATGCCAAAGGTAATGTTGCCAAGTTTCTAAAGCTCTAACCAATGCATAAAGCTTTTTGTCATAAGTAGGATAATTTAATGACGCACCATGGAGATTCTCGCTAAAGTAGGTAATTGGTCTCCTCTCTTGCATCAAAACAGCTCCAATACCTATGCCTAAAATATCACACTCAATTTCAAAAGTTTTAGTAAAGTTAGGTAAAGATAAAACAAGTGCCCAACTCAACTTCTCCTTGAGCAAATTAAATGCAATCTCTTGTTCTTTATCCCACTTAAAACCTACATTTTTTTTTAACTATTTCATTGAGGGGTGCTGCAATTGTGCTAAAATCCTTAACAAAACGCCTATAAAAACTAGCCAAACCATGAAAACTTCTAATCTCAGTGATTGATTGAGGCATGGGCCAATTTTTAATAGTACTTAATTTTTCTTCATCTACTTCAACACCTATAGCACTTATAACAAAATCCAAAAACACAATTCGATCTAAACAAAAAGACCACTTTTGAAAATTAGTATAGAGCTTTTCTTCCCTTAAAACATCAAAAACAACTTTTAAATGTTCTAGATGTTCATTCGAATCTTTGCTATAAATCAATATATCATCAAAATATACAACTACAAACTTTCATATAAAAGCTCTCAAAACATGATTCATTAATCTTATGAAAGTGCTAGGAGCATTAGTTAAACCAAAAAGCATAACTAACCATTCATATAAATCATATTTAGTTTTAAAGGCAGTTTTTCATTCATCACCTTCTCTCATTCTTATTTAATGATACCCACTTTTCAAATCAATCTTACTAAAAATGCAAGAGCCATGTAATTCGTCCAATATATCATCAAGTCTTGGGATAGGATGTCTATATTTTACAGTGATGTTATTAATTGCCCTACAATCAACACACATACGCCAAATACCATCCTTTTTAAGCACAAGTAAAACATGAACTGCACATGGACTCATACTTTCTCGCACATACCCCTTTGACATCAACTCCTCAACTTGTCTTTATAGTTCCTTTGTTTCTTCGGGATTACTTAAATAGGCTGGTCGATTTGGAATTGATGCTCTAAGAACAAGATCGATTTGATGCTCGATACCTCTAATGGGTGGCAATCCACTAGATATTTCCTTGGGAAACATATCTTCGTATTCCTGCAATAAAAAAATGAAAACACTAGTTAAGGAAGGGTTAAGTTCATTAGTATTTAAATAGACCTCCTTGTACAAAAGTACAAGTATGGTTCGATTACAATATAATATATCCTTAATATCACTCCCCTTTGCATAAATACTCAAGTGTTTCTTTTTGCTCACTCTCTTTCAATTTTTTTTTTGTTTTTCTTTTCCCTTATTTGACTGCACTATTTCTTTCTTTTTCTCACCATTTTCTATTTTTGCCACACTTTTCACACTCTCTTTCTTTTCTTTGCCCTCGGGCTCACTTTTTCTACTCATCTCATCACTTCTTTGTCTTTTTAATTTATTCTCATATATTTCCCTTAGTGAGAGAGGTACAAGGCTTATATGCTTTCCATCTTTGTCAAAAGTGTAATGATTTGTGAAACCATTATGTATGGTCTTTTTATCAAATTGCCAAGGCCTCCCCAACAATATATGACTCACTTGCATAGGTACTATATCACATAAAACTTCATCCTTGTACCTACCAATAAAAAATGATACTAGAACTTGCTTGATAACCTTAATTTCTCTACAATCATTCAACTATTTCAGTTTATAATGCTTAGGGTGTTTTATAGTAGGTAAATTCAGTTTATCAACTAAGGTGGTACTAGCAACATTAGCACAGCTACCCCCATCAATTATCATGTTACACACCTTAATGTTTACAAAGCATCTAGTATGAAATAAATTCTCTCTTTGTTGGTTATCTTCTTCTTCTTGAGCTTGTGCATTCAATGCTCGCCTTGCAACTAACATCTCACCATGGACGGGCCTTACTACTTCATCAACATCACTAGCATCTTCTAATGGTGGCATGAAATCGACATCACTACCTTCTTCTCCTTCGCTAGCCGAAACAATCTCCCCATCATGTCTAGTTGTCATAGCTCTTTTATTTGGACATTGTGAAGCTATGTGACTTGTTCCCAAACAACGAAAATATTTAATATCTCTGTAACAAGTTTAAAAATTAGATTTACCTTTGTCCTTCTCTTTGTTGAATTCTTTGGATGAGTCGATTTTGGGCTTGAATGGAGTATTTTCTTCTTTCTTCCATTCTTTTTTCTTCTTATTGGATCTATATGAATTTGTAAAACCAGAAACAAACCGATTGTTATTACCCTTTCTTTTTAATTGCCTTTCCACCTTCATGGCAACATGCAACATATCCTCAAGCTTCACATAATATTGTAGTTCCACCACATTAGCAATATATTGATTCAACCCATTCAAAAATCTAGCCATAGTGGCTTCTCAGTCTTCCTCTACATTGGCTCGAATCATTGTTACTTCCATCTCTTTGTGATACTCTTCCATACTCTTGGAACCTTGAGTAAGGCTTTGCAATTTATTATACAACTCCTTATGGTAGTAGCTAGGGACAAAACGCCTTCTCATTATAGTTTTCAAATCTTCTCACCCTTCAATATGTCTTTCTCTATTCCGCCTCCTTTTTTGCTTGGTGTCATCCCACCAAGTAATGGCATAATCATCAAATTCAGCAACTACCAACTGTACCTTCTTGGATTCGGAGTAATCATGGCAATCAAAAATAAGTTCAATCTTCTTTTCCCAATCTAGGTAAGCCTCAGGATCAATTCTTCTACGGAAAGTAGGAATTTTTAATTTTATTCCCCTATTGTCTTCTTGCCTATTTCCTCTTCTATTCCTCCTTTGGTCAACCTCAACATCATCAAATTCGCTATTTGAACCCTCATCATCAATAATTTGCCTCTGAACTCTTCTAGCTTGCCTCAAAGCATTTGGATTCTACCCCCTTGCAGTCGAACCTTCTAATCTCTCTATTCGATCGTTCATCTCTACAAGTTATAAGTTCATGGATTGGAAGTGCTTTTCAAATGCCTCCAACATAAAGGCAATGTCAATTGCTTGAATGTCTTTTATTTCGTTACTCATTGTGATAACCTGTAAAGAATGTTAGGAAAGCAAAAAAATTTCTCACTTCACTCTCTTACATGTTTCACTCAAGTATTTATGTTACTCAAGTTCACTCGTATTTAATCACACAGTTTTTAATGGTTTTTCTCTAGATGAGTTCACACTCTTGCCTTCTACTACTCAATTCTAGCTTAAAGTTCTTACAAAAACCACTAAAACAAATCAAAGTAATCAAATTGCAAAATTCAACAACTGACCAAGTTAAAGTATGAATTTTTGATACAAAATTAATAAATCTAGAAATTGAAAGGGACAAGGACTACCTTAAGGGAAAAAAACAATTTGATAGAAACAAAAAAGAAAAGAAAATAGACGCACTAAGACTAGAATTCAATTAAACGAAAAAGAAAAATAATTTAAACGATCAAGAATAATTAGCAATAATTATTTTCAAACAGTAAAGAAGTAGAATTATGCAATTCGAAGAATTAAAGTACAAACTTTAAGAGTTTTCTTAGCCTTTTTTTATTATTTCTGAGTATTAAAAAACAAACTTTAAGAGTTTTCCTAACATGTTTTTTATTTCTGAAAAATAAGATCCTATTTCAATGCTCATTTTTTTTCAATCAGCTTCTTTTTTTTATGCTGATTTTTTTTTTTAAGAAACAAGTATTTAGCAACTCAAATAAAAAAGGTAAACTCAAACGAAAACAAACGAAATGGAAAGAAAGAAACGAAAAGAAACAAAAACAATAAAACGTAGTAACAAGGTAAAATAAAGATACGCAAATCTGATTTAGAGCTTAAGCTCTGATATCAAACTGATACAAACCCCAATCAACTTGCTTTGAGACCAACACCTTTATACTTGATAAGCGACCCCTTGGAAAGTCAAATTAGATTTGAAACAATAAATCTTGACCCAATAGCAACTTGTGCTAAAGAACCTTAGTATAATTGATAAACATTACAAAGTGGTTAGTTTTGATAAGTTCAAAACGATTGTTAGTAAGAACCAAAATTGAGAAAATTTCTCATAAAACTTATATTAATCAAAAGTCTAAAGTGTTCTAAATACATAAGTTTAGCTAAGTATTTATAGTGACTTAACTATATGAAAACTCTAATTTAAGTTTCCTGATTAAGAATAAACTTCCTAAATTAGGGCAAGCTTCCTAGATAAGGATAAGCTTTTAAATAAGATAAAAATAAATCTAAATTCGTTTTGGGCTTTAAGTCAACATAAAAGAGGCCCAGAACTCACTAATTAAGTAATTAAAATATGTATTTTTCAACGATGAGCTAAAACAAAACATAAGCGGCCCAACACAAAATAAATATGTTCAACATAAAACAATTCAAACTCAGAAAGAGTTGGATTTGTTATTCCAACATGGTAGCTCCTTCTTACACATGAATCATGATCACCAAGCTTGATTTATTTTCTTAAATGCCTAGATTGACGATTGACGATTGACTCTTTCTTGCAATCTTCAATGGTAGATAGATTATTCCACAAGTCTTGAATAAGTCCATTGATTGAATCTTTGAATTTCTTTCTTGAATAAGTTCATTTAAAATGCATTGGATCATTGCTTTACTTGCTTGTAGTACCTTGATTTGCATCATCTCAACTATCAATTTAGAGAGCGGATATGGTCCTAATGCATAAGATCCTTTTGCAAGCTCTCTATCTACAATCACACATTCCTTTGGAAACACACCCTGAGTTTTTGTAAGAGCAGCCATTGCAGTGTTTATTGCAGCTAAAAAGACCAAATGTCCATGTCAAGAATTAAGGAAACTATAACTGGAGACATTTTTGTCAAATTCCAAAACATGGTATTCCTCCATACTAGCAGATCAAACATTTTAAAGATTATAATTATCATCCATACTGTGTCCATGAGTTGAAAACAGAAATAGAAAATGGGACGATGTCATCCAACAACACAAAGTGGTACAATCAGGCCACAATAGTAAAGGAATTTTTACTCAAGAATAAGACCCATGCCCATTATCCCCAACCCTTCATCGATGAACTAATCTCCACAAACAACCCAAAGAGATACTTTCAGACCCCAACCTTGTGTTGCATCTTCCAGCAAATATAAAAAAATAAGCAGAAACCAAACCATTATTGAATAACTGAGCCAGGTGTAAACCTGTATAACAATTCATGCTCCTATAAACCTGAGCACTGTTGATCCAGTTTATTACAGTCCACAGTATATCCTGTAGTATGAAATATAGATAAGGAACACTTGAATGGTTTTTGAAGGGGGAAAATGTTTGTTTTTCTTATATGCTCGTCTGGAAATGCCTCTTGGAAGTGCACACGGATTTGAAGGGAATCAATGAAGTAACGTACCTGGAGCAATCCCATCCTGTCGTGTATTGACGTCTGGGATCTTCCCATTCTCCAGAAAACTGAGCCAAATATTATAGCTGATGCAATTGACATTCTTGCGCAAACCTTATTTGTTGGTCCATCATGAGAAGCCTAGCAACTCATTAAAAGGTGTCGATCAGTTAAAAGCAGTTGCAGAGTTTATACCCAATTGAAAATTGCATCCACAAACAAATTACAAGAGCTCATTGGTCATCCTAGTTTCTCTCCACTTCCAATAAGAATCTAAATATTTTATGAATTTTCTTCACAAGTACATACTAAATTGCGAACATTTGAACAATTAAATATTAATCAAGTGACAGTTGGGAAACCAACTTGCATCCATGCACGTTAAAGTAGCTACTAGAATTGCCTCCACCAAGACCCTTTCCTTTTTATAACAGTTTTCTTGTTCAACTTCAAGTCAGTCTTAGAGTCAGAAAGAAATCAAATTATATCATAGGTACTTTATTAGGTGAAATAATAAAATAAGACAAAAAATGAAAGAGAAAGATGAATCACAGTGCATATGATTGTATCATATTAGACCACTATGTGTTATTATACATGAATTCTTTTTCAAGTATATAAGCTAAGTTTGGTTTTCTTCAAGTGCAAATTTTTAGACTTCAAATTTAGAGGAACCAATTTCATATAAAGTGTTCTTAGTCATACTTACCAGGCCTAGCTTGAACAGAAAATTGTTCACATACTCATCTCTTTCTTCCGTAGAAGATATCAAATTCTGCAGCAAGAGACAATGTCTCCCTCACTGTAAGCTGAGAGAAGAAAAGATCCTCCTGTTTCACATAAGCAAAACTGCAAAAAACAATAAACCTCATAAAAACCATTTAAAAATGCCTAAAAAATGAAAAATCATTATCATATATATATCTCAATTCCCAAAAAAGCATACTTGTAACCTCTATTTGAGCTAGTCTTCCATTGACCTTCAAAAGACCTGACAAATGCAAAAGGGGTGATGCCATTAGTTGCCCAGCCAGAACATTGAGCAAAGTTGTTTTTCCTGATCCAGAAGGTCCCATAATAGCAAGCAATCTTCCAGGTTTGGCTTCTCCACTCATATTTTTCAGCAGGAACCGCACCTACAGATTAACTTATACTCAATTTTCCAATTTTGTACTAGTGAAATTCAACATAGACATAGTCTAGCATTATTTAAGCCAAATAGGACCAATTAATTTTCCTACATTTTCTCATTAGCCAAACAGAAATTAGAAGGAAATTGAAAATTACGAAAAAGTAAAATCTAAATAGGTAAAATAATAATAATAATAAATAAAAGACTATCTACTCACTTGTTTGGATTTATCAGAAAGAGTACATGTGATGTTGCTCCAGCGGATAGTTACCGGAACAACTTTTCCAGTGCCCGGAGCTTCGCTAGTTTCATCGTCTCCGTTAGTGTTGTTATTCTCATCGTCATCAAACTCGTCCTCCGTTATCAGAGCGAGGCCCGGGCCGAAAAACAATCGGAGCAGAAGAGCGATGGCAGCAGACACCAGAATCTGGCCGACACCGTTACCTCCAAATCTGAAGACTTGCCCCACCATTTTCCCGCCCAAACGCACCATTTACCTTGTGTCCTCAACCTCCTGCTACAGCAGCGACCTTCAAGAGAAGTTGAACTGCGAAGCTATGTATTTTTATGAGAGAGCATTTATTATTTTTTTTATGTTTTAATTTTTCAATTTTTATTGAAACGATGTCGTTTGTTCATAAAATTATTGTTTTTCTTGGCAGGAATTCGGGACGCGTGTCCACTTTTAAGAATAAAGTGGAAAATATCTTATTTGAATTAAATTAAATTGATTATGTTTATTCCCTTTGATTACAATTAATTAATGACGGTGGCTCGCATTTTACATGGATTTTTTTTATTTAATTTATATTTTTTAAAAAATTAATATATAAATTATTATTATTATTTCCATTCTAAAATAAATATTCTAATTATAAAATAAATAAATATTAAAATTTTTTTTGGACTATCTTAATCTTTACTCTCTTAAGTATAATTATTTTTCTTTATTATTTTAATATTTCTCTCAATTAAATATAATAATTTCCTTATTTTTCAAAAGATAAAAAATATTTTTATTTTTTCAAATTTTTATTAATTATATAAAATTAAATGTATGAGAGTATTATTAGAATGTTAAGGTAAAATATTATTTAAATTATAAAATTAAATAATTAAATTGAACATATTAAAAAATAAATTAGGACATTTATTTTGGAACGGAGATAATATTTTTTTTTATTGAATTTTAATATTGTGATAATTTTAAATAATAATATAAATCAAATTTATTAATTAACATTATTATATATAAATTAATTAAAATTAACATTACTATAAATATTAAAAAATATTAAATATATTAATTTGCTAAATTTTAATTTAAATCTACAAAAATATAATAACGTTGAAAAAATTATTAACCACATAATAAATTTTTTAAATAACTCTTAATTTTTTTATTAAATATATAAATATAAATTTTGATGTCAATATACCATTTAGTATTGAATTTCAATGTACTTCTAAAATTATGTTATTATTTATTTTGTATATAGAAGAAAATTAAATATAATTTACTAAATTTTAGACTTTTTTAAAAAACAATTTAGTCACTTAGTATGTGTTTGTTATTGATTTTAAAATATTTTTACCCACAGTTTATTAAAAATTATTAAAATATTTTATAAAATTAAATTATACTCCATTCATATCATAATAAACGTTTTAATTTTTTTTGATATATTCTAATTTAATTATTCTATTTTCTAATTAAAAAATATATAAATATATCCCTACATTATAACGAATATATCACATTAATACTTTTTCTTTTTAAATGCGTAAATATAATTTTGAAATCTCGAGGTATGGCGTCCCTCCCCGTTATTCCAGCTAACACTGTTTCTCTTTTTATTTTTTATTTTTATTTTTATAAATATATTTAAATTTTAAAAAAAATTTAAACTATTTATTTTAAATTCAAAAATTATAAATAAATAGTCAATGAAATTTTTATAAAATTTATTTCATTTTGACATGTTAAAACTTAAAAAATAATTTATTTTCAATTTAGCACAAATTATTTAAATATAAATTTAATTTTCAAAAATTCTTAAAAATTATTATTTAGTTATCAAATTATAAAAATTATTATTCCCACATATAATTTCACCAAATATAAACTTAATTAATTATCTATATACACCTTATTATAAATTAATTGTTAACTTAATTAATTATATTTTCTTATTCACTTATTAATAATTTAATTATTTTTAAATATTTATAATATATTTTCTTCAAATAATTTTATTAAATAAAATTTTAAACTGAAATAATTAAATTTAAAAAAAAATTCACTATTAATGTAGTTAAAATAATATATAATTAAAGACAGTTTATATTAAGATTTATGTTAATTGGTTTTAAGTCAAATTTTATTTTTTTATTTAATTTATATTTTTAAAAATATTTTAATATATAATAAAAATTAGTTTAAAATATTTTAACAAGTTGAAATAATTATAAATTTATCATATTTCATTTTTGTATAACTATTTTAATATATGATAAAAATATTTTAATTATGTCAAGTGTTAAATATTTATTTCACATGTAAAATATTTTTATCATATATTAAAATAGTTATACAAAAGTGAAATATTATAAATATTTTAAAATAATTAAATTATTAATAAGCGAGTAAGAAAATATAATTAATTAAATTAATAATTAATTTGAATTAAGGTGTATATATATAATTAATTAAGTTTATATTTGGTGAAGTTATATGTTAACTGAATTGATGATGTAATTTATTTAGTTACTGTGTTACTATAGCTATAGTTGTTTTGTTGCTTTGTTATGTAGTTGTTGATTAGTTAGGAAAATTCTTTATGTTAGTTTGTTTGTAAGATGGATAGTCAGTTTAAAATGAGTCAGTAAATTAGTTTTTTAGTTTATTAAGTGATGGCTAATCAGAGTTCAAGTAAACTGAGCATTGTATATATTTCGAGCTACTGTACACAATTAATTGAATGAAATGACAATTTATTTTTTCCAAATCTGAAATCTTCATATGATATCAAAGCAATTTCATCTTCCCTAGAAACTTCTTTTCTCTATGGGTTTTTCTTCTTCTTTCTTTTGATCACTTTCTTCTCTCTTCTGTTCATTTTCGTACCAAAGTTTTTTATGAATTTCTTAGTTACTTCTAAGCTTATTTTTCTCTTTTAAGTCCTCTTTTCTTCTCTTATCACAAAAATTTCTTAAAAATCTCTTGAATTTATTCAATTTTTTTTTTCCGGATTTGTTTGTTTTCTCATGGATAATCAACCAAATAATACTTTTGTTCATGAAATAGGTTCTTCTTCTACTACTGTGAGAGTTGAAGAGCAGATCTCTAGCCCGTACTACCTTCACCCTAACGAAAATCCTTCTCTTGTCTTGGTATCTCCTCTGCTAATCGGTTTCGATTTTCACTCTTGGTTTAGGTCCATGAAAATGGCCCTATTATCCAAAAACAAACTTAAATTTGTTGATGGATCGATACATGTATCCTCTCCAATAGATATGATTTATATGGCATGGTGGAGGTGCAACACTATGGTTCTTTCTTGGCTATTTAAGGCAGTATCACCATCTATTGCTCAAAGTATTATTTGGTTAGATAATGCCTCTAATGTTTGGAAGGATCTCAAAGATAGGTTTTCTCAAGGAGATTCATTTAGGGTTTCAAATCTTCAACAAGAGATTTTCTCATATCAACAAGGAGATTCTATGGTAATAATAGAATACTTTACTCATCTTCAAATTCTTTTGGATGAATTGTTAAATCTCAGACCCATACCTATTTGTTCATGTAATCATTCTTGTAATTGTGGTGCTATTGAAATAGTGAAGAAGTATCAAGATTGTGACTATGTTATTAGATTTCTCAAAGGCTTGAATGAAAACTTTGCTACTCTTAAGTCTCAAATTATGCTTATGGAATCTTTTCCTCCAATTAACAAAGTTTTTGCTTTGGTAATACAACATGAAAGATAGTTATTGAGTTCTAAGTCTCCTGCTTATGAGTCAGTTGCTTTCTCTAATAAAACATTTGGTGATTCAGGTCAAAGTACAAATATTTCTCAATCTATTCACAGTGGTAGTTATTAGAACAAAAGATTCTACAATATAAATGTCAAGAGGCATCTTTGCATGTTTTGTGGTTATTTAGGGCATACATTTGATAAATGCTACATAAAACATGGTTATCCTCTAGGCTTTAATTATGGCTTTAGGCCAAGAACAAGGAATTTTGTTACTCACATCAACCATATTGAAGGCTACAATATTGAATCAAATGGTTGTGATCCTAATGAGAATGATCAAGCTAGTCTACTTGGATAATATCTTGGAAGTAATATTGGAATGGCTTTACAGACAAATAATGTAGTTCCCAACATAACTCTGTCACACCCCAACTCCAGTGGTGCGACGGTCCTAGGGCAAGGGTAGGCTTAAGGCCACCATAAACCCGTAGAACTCACAGATTCTGAATCTTACATACAATTATATCACATATTTACATCATGCCATAACATATCATA
>CANXYC012374696.1:0-18930 GCA_948193065.1 Aleurites moluccanus | reverse complement strand
GGTGGAGAGGAAAGAGAAAATTCTGAATATGAAATGGTGATGGATGAAGACAATGGTGAAGTGGTGGGAAAAATCCACCCAAATATCAAAGGTTTGATTCCATACAGTAGGCTTATGACAAAAATGGTGAAACCTAGCCATCCAACCATCCATCATTCTTACTTTTATACTATTGGTTAATCAAAGCCAACAAAGATGGCTTATAGGTACATTTGATACACCAAATCAATAACCAAAGCTAGTAATCCTATACATTGAGCTTATGATAGGTATTGTGAAACCTATTCATCTAACCATCCATTTCTTCATCATTTTATCCAATGGTTAGATTTAATCAAGCCTAAAATGATGCTATAGGATTGCATACACCATATAATTCCATATCTCAAAGGAAAAGACCAAATTGCCCTTAATTCAAACGAAGCACCTCAAGCACCTCAATTGAGTAGCTTGCCGGACATTATTTTCAATCGGTTTTATTTCTCCAACAAAACTTCAAATAAATTAAATAACATCATTTTCATGTCATAATATTCTTTTCTACCTTCAAATATCATGTTTATTTCCATAAAACTCGAAGGGGTACGAAATGACCATTTTGCTCCCCAGTTCACCAAAAACTGAATTTTTCCCGATTTCTTCCTAACAGCTTTTAAAGCACTTTTACCTATGTAAAACTTTCTAAAACATGCATAAACATGCAATTTAAACATAAACATGCATAATATATAACTTTCAAACATAGCAAATATTTTTCAAGTTTGCCCTTTTAAAGGTTAAGTTCTAAGCCTTTAAGCTGGGGTGTTACACTTACAAATGACAACCAAACTTGTGCACACCATATGTTCGGTAAAAAGTCCTAAATGAACCATTAATGTTTATGTTACTTGCCTATGCCCCATGCCATTTTCGCCAACTACTTTGGCTAGCCAATGGCACTGGTGATAGTGGCAATTGATTAACTTCATTATTACTTGATACTTACATATTCATTGTATTCATTGGTAAACCTATTATTGGTATCACACTGATAAGTAGCTAGTTTGATCTAACTGTTGATTATAGACTGTTATTAATATATATTCAGTATATTTATTGATACTTGATCATGGAAACAAATTCATTGACAATCTATATTATGTTTGTTACCTTATGTGTGTGAATTTGACAAAACTAGTATACTGATGGTGTAGTAGGGAGAAAACCATCAGCTCTGTACACAGTGGCCTACTGGACAGGGCTAATTGTCCAGAACCCTAGCTGGGAAGGGACTTATCTCATCCATAAGGTCTGGCCCATCTTATGTATACAGTGGATCTCGACTACAATACATACCCCTTTATATCTGTCTTGTGCACACATGGACCCACATTTGATTCTTGTTGAGACCCAGTTATATTTATTGTTATCTTATTGGTACTGTTTCCCATCTATTCACCTAAATTATTTCCTTGTGAGCATTGATGTGTATAACCTTGATCCTTGATTATTAAATTTTATATTCCAAATACCTTTCACATTTTATGCATGTAATTTGGCATATAGTGAGTTCATTTAGTATTTTATACTCACCCAATTTGTGGTTTAATATTTTCAGGTTTTGTGCAATAGTGAGGTTCTAGTCTCTTCTTCGAGGAACTATCGTTTATTTTGATTATATAACTATCTGATACTTATGTATTTTGGTTTTAATCTAGTATGCTCCATGGTTTGTATCAATTCATGGTATGTAGATATTTATAGTAATGGAAAAATGATAAAATGCTATTTTAGACTGTTAATATAAATATTTATTTTTGATTAAGTTGGACTTGAAAATGGGAAAAGATGGATGATATAATGTTATGAAATGAGATTGTGAATATAATTGAATTTTGAATATGATTATTATAGGATAGTATTATGATATTACAAGGGTTCTATGGGTGTTGGTCATCATTAACTGTACCCGCATCCTAAGACCGTCACGCCTATTTTTCTGGTCGTGACAG
Organism: Aleurites moluccanus; assembly: GCA_948193065.1. Lineage (NCBI taxonomy): Eukaryota > Viridiplantae > Streptophyta > Magnoliopsida > Malpighiales > Euphorbiaceae > Aleurites > Aleurites moluccanus. Next base: position 16,939 of record CANXYC012374696.1, on the reverse strand, counting down.
CTGTCTTCATCCGCGCTTTGATAATTGGCACATTTTCCAGTGTTTCTTTTATCAATTCTTGGCCCACCAATTGTTTCTCACTTAATTCCACCCAACAAACTGGTGACTGACATTTCCTATCATACAGTGTCTTATAAGGAGCCATCCCGATCGATGAGTAATAACTATTGCTGTAGGAGAATTCAATTAGCGGCAAATACCGATCCCAGTTACCTTAAAGTCTAGAACACATAACCTTAGCATATCTTCCAGTGTTTGGATAGTCCTCTATGATTCTTCATCTATCTGTGGATGGAATGCTATGCTGAATCATAGTTGTGTACCCATTGCCTCTTGAAACTTCTGCCAAAATCAAGAAGTAAATTATGTACCTCTATCAGATATGATCACCAATGGCACTCCATGAAGTTGAACAATCTTATCAACATACAATTGTGCATACTGAGCTGCGAAATAACTTGTCTTCACTTCCAAAAAGTGAGCAGATTTAGTCAATCTATCCACAATAACCCAAATAGAGAGTCATAACCTCGTGTAGTTCTCGGCAACCCAACCACGAAATCCATAGTAACCTGCTCCTATTTTCACTCTGGCAACTCTATCTCTTGAAGTAAACCAGATGGCTTTTGATACTCAAACTTAACCTGCTGACAGGCTAAGCATGTGGACACAAATTTAGCCACATCTCTCTTTATGTTAGGCCACCAATAAACATCCTTTAGATTATGGTACATCTTGGTGATTCTCGGATGTACACTATAATAAGAATAATAAGCCTCTTTCATTATCTGATCCCCAAGTCCATCTATGTTGGGTACATATAACCGTTTACCGCATTTCAATACACCATTATCAACTGTGAACTCTGAAGCTTTGCTATTCTGAACATCTTCTTTTAACTTTAGAAGATATGGATCCCTGTCCTGTGCCACCTTAATATCATCAATCAATAGTGTCTTAACCCGAAATTAGGTTATCATAGCCTATTTTTGATCTTGGGATCCCAATTCCAACTCTACACCTATGTTAGTTAACTCCTTCCTCTCACGGATTAAAGGCCTTCTGGATACTGAAATGTGAGCTAGACTGCCCATAGATTTTCGGCTCAGTGCATCTGCTACTATATTTGCTTTACCAGGATGGTAAAAAGTTTCACAGTCATAATCCTTTAGCAATTCAACCCATCTTCGCTGTCAGAGATTCAGATCCTTCTGCTGAAATATATACTGCAGACTTTTATGATTAGTATATATCTCACATTTATCACCATACAGATAGTTTCTTTAGATCTTTAATGCAAACACCACTACTGCCATCTCTAAATCATGTGTCAGATAGTTCATCTCATGCTTCTTTAATTGCCGAGAAGCAAAAGCAATCACCCTCTTATTTTGTATTAGCACACATCATAATCCAACTCTGGAGGTATCACAATACACCATAAATTTATCATCTTCTATTGGCAAAGCTAATACTGGAGCACTCATGAGACAAATTTTTAAAGTCTGAAAACTATTCTCACATTCATCTGTCCATAGAAATTTCTCCTACTTCCTGGTCAACTTAGTCAACGAAACAACTATCTTGGAGAAATCATTCATAAATCATCTATAATAATCAGCCATACCAAGGATCTCTAAAACATTGGTAGGCCAGGGCCAATTAGCAATTGCTTCAACCTTTTGAGAATCCACCTTAATACCATTTTTGCAGACAACTTGCCTAAGAAAACATACTTCAGTTAACCAGAACTGGCATTTAGACAATTTAGCAAACAACTGGTTCTCCTGAAGTATCTGCAATACAATCCTCAGATGCTCTACATGCTCCTCCTCACTTCTAGAATAGATAAGAATGTCATCAATAAACACTATGACAAACTTATCTAAATATGGCTTGAATACCCTATTCATCAAATCCATAAAAGCAGCCGGTGCATTAGTCAACTCGAATGGTAACACCAAGAACTCATAATGTCCATATCAGGTTCTGAAATAGTTGTGGGCACATCTTCCTTGTTAATTCTCAGCTGATGATACCCAGATCTGAAATCAACCTTTAATAAGTGACTGGCACCCAGTAATTGTTCAAATAGATCATCAATCCATGGCAGCAGATATTTGTTCTTCACAGTCACCTTATTTAGCTGCCGGTAATCTATACATATCCTCAATGAGCCATCTTTATTTTTCACAAACAACACTGGAGCATCCTTCGGAGAACTACTCAGTTTGATAAATCCTTTGTCCAACAATTCCTGCAGTTGCACCTTTAACTCTTTCAATTCTGTAGGTGCTAGTCATTAAGGAGGAATAGATATAGGATTAGTGTTTGGATACACCTCAATCTCAAACTCAATCTCCCTATCTGGGGGTTACCTTGGCAAATCATCAGGGAATTCTCGGACCACAGGTATCTGATCAATCCCTATAAAAGCCTTCTGTACATTCACCACATGTGCCAGATATGCTCTATAACCCTTTCTTATCATTTTCCTAGCCTGGATAGTAGAAATAAAACTGATTCTAGATTCATATTTGTCATCCTGGAACTCAAAATCTGGTTGCCCTTTAATCTTGAATTTGATCTTCTTCTCATAATAGTTAATAACTGCACGATGTTTTGTTAGCCAATCCATACTAAATATCACATCAAGCTCTAACACAAGCAGTTTTATCAAATTAGCACTCATAATATTATCATCAATCTCTACCACACAACCCAGGTAAAAATATTTAACTTTTATACTCTCCCCCATAGGTTTAGTTATCTCTAAAGGGATACTCAATAAATGTCTTTCCTTATTCAACTTAGGTGCAAATAGTGGTGAAACAAACGAATGTGTAGCACCCGAATCAAATAATGCTTGTTCCAGTTCATTCTAAATAAGGATCATACCTGTGACTGCATTGTCTAATATCTATGCCTCCTAGGTGTTCATAGCAAAAACTCGCCCCTGACCTCTACCTGCTGGGGCCTGACTGCTGTTAGGTGCCTGACCTCTGCCTCTACCCCTAACTGAAGCCTTTTTTGTAACATTTTGACTGGCCTGACTGCTATTAAGTGCCTGACCTCTGCCTTTGCCCCTGATTGGAGCCTTTCTGGTAACATTCTGACTCATCTGTATAGTAGGCTGAGACACTGTTGCATAAAGTTGTTGTTCACCCCACATCGAACATCTGTTAATGAAGTGCCCATGTTGCCCACATTTCAGACAGGCACCTGATTGTCATCGACATTCCCTTCTGTGCCTTCTACCATAAAAACTACATATAGGTACACTAGGCAACTGAGTAGCAGGTCTGTAGGAACCCTGTGAATAAGCAGGAGCTGAATGCACTGAGGCCCCCCTACTCTGAGTCCTTCTTCTTCGACTGCCTGATGGAGGTCTTTGATCAGATTTGGGTACTGACTCTATCTGTCTAGGTTGGGAGATGCTCTTCCCATTTTTACTATGTGTACCAAGTCCTCCCTTCCTCTTCAAATCTCTCTTAGCTCTCTCTAACATGTATTTCTCCTCCATCTGAGTAGCCTTGTCAATAATGATAGTTAGAGATATGAATTCAGCAGCAAGTAAGGAATTATACAGTGAGGCATGTAATCCCCTCTTGAATCTGTTTATTAAGTCTGCCTCTATAGGAGTAATTCGAGTAGTATATCTGTTTAATTTGATGAACTCATATGCATACTCTTCAACAGTCCTGTTACCCTACTCTAATTGTTCAAACTGTATCAGATTTCTAGTCCTCACCCCTTCTGTCAAAAACTCATCTATAAGCCCCTGTTTGAACTCTACCCAATAGGTGGACGATCACCATATAATATGGGCTCCATATGTTGAGAAAACCAAGTCCAAGCTTTCCTCTTCAGTAACAATCCAACTAACTCTACTGCTTTGTTATCTGAACAAGGTAGCCTTTCTAACTACCTTCTCAATATTCTCTAAAAAGTCAATAGGCTCCTCGCCTCTATCACCCAGAAACTCAGGCAGATTTAGCTTTAGAAAATTAAACATGGTAACTCCGCCCTCATCAATAACTCGTCGACCTCTCTATAATACAGGCACATCAGGAACTATTACTGGCTGTACAGGAGCTAGAGCAGGAGTAGCTGGCGGAACAACTGGTACAGCGGGAGGTGGTACTGCTACTGGTGCAGGTGGTGGAATATTTTGTGGTTCCCACCTCAATTCCTATAATTCCCGACGTAAATTCATAATCCCCTGCATCATTTCCATCCTCCAGGGGTTATCACTCATCCTTGTCTCTTCTGTCCTCATTCGAGATCTGGAAGGTTCCTCTGTCATTTCTCTGACTAGAGACTCGTTAGAGACTATCTCTGCCTCTCTGGTATCCTTTTTGTCTCTGTCATTTATAGTGCGATCCCTCTGTCTGTCAAAAATATCTGTCACTATAGAAAATAGAAACAACAAATTCAGAACGATACAAAAATGCAGAATATACTAATACACTTGACAAATACAAAAAAAGGATGAAACATGAATTCCTATGCTCCGTAGTTTACTTAAGTCTATTACTCTGTATCTAGTTACTATTCACATAAACCTATGCTCTAATACCACCTCTGTCGTGTCCCGATTTTTAAACATGACGGTCCTAGAATGCAGGAGATGCCAGAGGCGACCAATATTTGTAGAACCTAGTATCAATTTCTAAAATCAATTACTATCATATCATTAACCAATTAATTATTTGATATCCATTCTGTCACTTTGTTACGCTATAGTCTGACTGTCTGTAATATATTTTGCTATAAGTTGTAATCATCATACTCATATGCAACATTAATATTTCATCTCCATATTATGCCATATATACATATTTACAATCTAACGATGCCATTAATACATACCATGGAGCAACTAAAACATATATATAAACACAATGTTAAAATAATTATACTGTTAATAGACAAACTGCAGAAATCCACAGGGCTACAACAAACAAGATTTTGCCTCCTACTTTGCACCTATAAAATGGGAAACAACTAAAGGAATGAGTATAAATACTTGGTGAATCTAATATGCATCACTTAATGGAAAGAGGTTAGGTAATCAATAAATGATAGGTAAACAGTCAATAAATAAAAAGGTTGCACACCAATTACAAAATAAGGAAACAAGTTACAGAATCAATAATTTGGAATAAGAAAATAGGCCAACAAAGCTCCTATCATATAGATAAGACAGGTAGTGGGCCACAAACATGTATAACACATATCAATCTCATATCAATGTACATAAGACTGATCAGGTCCTATAGTTAGGACAATTAACCCTTTCCAGCTAGGGTATCATGTAAAATTAATGTGCACATTGCCGATGGTATTTATTTGCTACTCCATCGGTGAAGCTTTGTCAAATCATATCATATCTAATATAGGTATAGAAAAAGTCAACAGGAAACAATAGGAAGCAATAAACTTATCAATAAACAATAGCTTTCCAATAATTCAATCGATACTGTAATTTAATAACTGTTAACCAAAAGAATAAGCAAATGGAATAACAATGGATATAACAATCATGAAAGGTTTGGTATACATATTGGTTATCAAAGGTTCAATGGTTGGCACAATAAACTAGCCAATGTCGCTGGCGACAATAACATTCAAATGGTATGCCTATTGTCACGACCCACTTTTGAGCCGCAATGGTCCTAGGACACGGGTAAACCTAAAGTCATCGAAAACCTGTAGAATCCTTTAAACACGTCAATCATCAATCATTTAAACTTAAAACCATTCTTTAATATTCAAATTCTACTTAAAAATTATTACTTTGACATAAATTTTACCAGGGTTTCCCTTGTATTTTTAATATAATCCCATGACATATTTGTCATATTACACAACTTGCATAGAAATGACACTCCCAATATTATCACCATCCTTATAATCTTAACTCCACAGTTCTCACAGTCATATATAAAATACTTCTTTATATGCATACCAAGTCATAATTATATTTTGACATTCATAGCACTTCTATAGTCTTTACTTCATTAACTTATACACATCATTTGTATTTTATTTTATTTGTAACTTTTATGAAACAAAGCATTCATATACACTCACAACTACCAACCCAATAGTACCATGGAGCTCTAAGAGTATATAAATATGATTCCTCAAAATAAATAATTACATTGGAGTTTTTGACATCCCAAGCCAGAGAAATGGATGACTTGGAAAACAACCACCACTATAACATTGTTCCTGAAAAATAATAAATAAATACGAGGTGAGTATAATAATACTCAGTGAGTAATATATATATTATCTTACTTGTAAGGTCAAGTGAGGGAGTTGCTCATAAAGAGAATAATGATAGTATAAAACGTACAATAATGATGGGATCATTAATCAGTTAAAGATTTATAAAATTGAAGTCATTGAACATATGGGTTCGGTTCCACATTGGCATCAAGAATTCATAGCATATCATATCATAAAATGACAGAATCATTATTGATCATTTAAGCAAAGGCTACAATTCAGTAACATGCTATTTACTCATACGATTGATCAGACTGCATGGTTAGGACCTTAATCCCCTCCTAGCTAGGATCATTAAACCATTGTGCACAATGTTATTAAAACTTCTGTTATTTCATTAATACCATACATATAATGCTTAATCATTAGGTATCAAAAATAATTTAAGCACTTCCAAAGGTTCAATACATGAACCATTAGGCCAATCATGCAAATTCATTTAAAAGGAATCATTTGGGTTTTATAAAAGAGCATGAAATTAATCATTGATCATATAATTGGTATTTTTGGTCAACAATAGAATTTCATGGAAATTTCAATAATTTAATTTGAAGGCAATGTCAAGCAAAATAGTATGTATATTACTAATTTCACTGGCCACTTTTCACTAATACACTTTCCACTTCTTTCTTTCTTAATCCAATGCTTATGTCATTTATTCTCTTTTGACTCTCTACATATTCAATTAATTCCAATTTAGATATTATTTAGTATAAAATTATATTAATTAGACTTATATTTAAGAAATTCCTAAATTTTTCAAATCACTAAGGTTTTTCTGTGTAACATTTTATACTGGCAGCCTATGCTCCTTAATCCATATATCTTCCTATACTTATCCAAATACTTTAACTTTTGTTCCTACTTAAACTAGACATATTAAGATTTAACATACTAAAAATTCAGATTTTTATAAGTACTGAATGAATTATGGTGAATTTCTTAAATCTGCTCTTCATCTTGATATCTGTCCTGCAATTTCTATCCGGATAGCCTCTGCTTTTTCATTAATAACTCAAATTGTAGGCATCCAAATGCTATATGTTTTCAGAATATATTAGCTAAGACATAAGGGAACATTTCTTATGTTTTAAGCTTTTCATGATTCTGAACGTAAGGTTTTTAAAATTATAAAATACAGTAAGATTTCTCAGTACAAACTCTAATCCGAGTTAGCCTTACTCAGAGACCAATATCTCTCAACACAGTAAGAATCTGATAAAACTTTCTTCTGGACATATATTCAAAATATATATTTTTATAACTTTTATGTTTTAAGTTTCTTCAAAATATATTTCTAAAGTCACGAAAGTTAAACTCAATATGTCTGTAATTTGTCATTCTGTTAGACAACTTAATCAATATATAATTTTCTATTTATTTACCCTACTAAATCATGTTATATTGCTACAAAATTTCTATGAGACATAACATATATATTAAGCTTCATATTAAATTTTATATATATCAGAGACCTTTTACCCTTTGAACCAAAATAATTCCAGAAGCTATAAATTTCTGCCCTGCACATAATACTACCTGACAGCTTATGTTCTAAAATTTATTTTGTTTACCAAGTGATCTCCAAAAATTCTGAAATTTTCAGAGTAAAAAAAATATATATATATTTAAATCAGTTAAAATTTTGTAATAATTGGATCTCTCTAAGTTAATAAATTAATATCCAATAGAAAGTAAATTTCTGTAAGTTCCCTTCACAATTCAACATAAAATTTCAAGAATTAAACTCTAATTAATTTATTTCATCTCCATACCCCAATTCTAGAGTTATTCATATACTAAACCCTAACTTCAAATTTTCATATAATCATCTATATAACTTAAATTCCCCCATACTAATAATTAATCTAAGCTTAGGACTCATATAAAAATAAATAGAACCAAGAAATGAAAATTACCTTTAACGGAGGACATAAACTCAATTTGAGCTCTTTGATCCATATATTTATTCCTTAAACCCTTATTTGATATTGGAAAGAAGCTATAAATTAATTTGGAGTAAGAGTTGAAGATGGAAAGGAAGACATTTGGGATGAGAAGTAAAGAAAAAGTGAAACTTTTTTTTTTTTTTTAATGGGTGTCTCGGCTAAGGCCTAAAAAGATAAAGAAAATTTGTAGAATTCTCTAGTTTTATTTATTTATTATTATTAGAAGTGTTTGAATACAACAAGATGTATTGAAATTTGGATGCACCACCAATCATAATCTTTGCTTTTCATACTATGCTTAATTACTTTGATTTAGTTTTTGACTTAATGTATTTCAAATGAGAGATTAGTAATATAATTAAAAAACTAAAACTCATAATTAGAATTTTCCAATTTATACAACTATGTGGGTTCCACCACTTTTATGAATTTTCCATTTTATCCTTGCTTACCTTCCAAAATTACAAATTTGCCATTCCCACATATTTACAACTTTCATCATTCTTTTAATCACTTCATCAACTTAGAGTCATTTTCAATTTTCCATTCAATTTGAATATATTTCCACTATATCCCCACTTTACTTTTGCATAGACATTTTTATGCTTCTATATATCTTACAATTCACACACCAATTCCTTATTCCGAGTCATATTTACTTAAACTTCAAAATTTGAAAATTTGAATTTTCTTAGCTATCTTCATCATATTCTTTAATCCTATTAATTTCCTACCAGTTCCATTCATCTTGATACATCAAATATTTCAGGATGTTACACCTATGAAAAATGAACTAGGTGTACAACATTCAATAGATAAATTGGTTAGGTTATGGTACAATATTGACATTGCCTATATAATTAATAACAAACTCACAATCAAGGCTATACTATAGGCAATAAATATCCAATAATTAACATCATTCAATAGATCAAATAAGCATGAGAATTAATAAGAAAACAAAGCAAAAATCAAAGAGGTGAATAGTATCAATGGGTTCGACCAAACATTGACTTCCAAGGAAGGTTTTCAATTCTCATTTCAATACTATAGACATGTCAAATGATGCATATTAAACTCACTTTACACTTCCAATTGGCTAGCAAAATTGATTTTCCACCAAAATCATCAAAGGAGGCAAAAAGCACATTTATCCAAATCTTAATTTTCTACACTAAGCCAATCACAAAATAATCTTTCATTAGCCTCTAATTAACACAATCTAAGCTAATTAAACATTAAACAACATCAATTTAAAGTTTGGTAGCTAACAACTTCAATTAGGGTTTCTAATTTTGGGGATTTTTCATCAAATGTATCAATTGATGCAATTAAACACTAAACTCATCTAATTTATTGTCTAACACACCTAAATCATCTATTTAATCAAAGAAAACACCTTATTACCTTGGATGGATGACCTAGCCGAAATTTTCCTTCAATGGTTCCTTGATTTGCTTTGAATTTTTAAAAGAAATTTTGGTTGGAAATTGAAAAATAAAGATGAATTTAGTGTTTTCCTTAGAAAACAAGTTTAAAAATGGAGAAGAAATCAAAGAGAATGGTTCGGCCATTATGTGAAGAAGAGAAGAAATGAGCCAAACTTTTCCTAAGGCATACTTATATAGTAAGAAAAATCAGCAAATTACATCTTAGTCCTCAAACTTTTCAATAATTGGACTTTGACCCCACAAGCTTATATAATTAATTTTATCTATTCTGTTGAGAATCAAGTTTCAAAGTGAGAACTGAAATTACTTATTTTTATCTATAGTTTATCATAATACAGGTTTTAGAGTCATTCTAGACAGTGGACAGTGAGTTTTCTAAAATACTCTTGAAGTTCCACTTTTTTTTATGGTTTTGCCATTATGTTAATTTTCCAACATATTTAATATTTTTTTATATTTTCTTCTTATAATTAGCTATAATTATTCTTAATCTCTCATTTGCGATATTACTGAGAAAAATTAATTTAAATTGGTTACTATAAAAATTTTCTAAAATTTCTTAATTATGTCGGTGTTTTCCAACCCGATAACTAGTTAAATTACTGTGTACTTATGACAATATTCTAAGGTATTACAGGCTCATATTCAAATTTTCACCAGCACCAACTACGTAGTGCGAATAATAATTAGTCTTATACCCAATATGATATGAGTATACCTTGTGAATTAATAGAAAACAATAACCTCTTATATATATATATATACATTAGGATGTTATTTAACAGTTTCCTAATAGAACACTGCTTACACCCTATTCCCTTTGGGATTCTTAACACTGTTCGAAATACATCACTTCTTCAGTTATTAAATCCAATTAGGACAAGGAATAATTAACCGTTATCATATTTATGTGAATCTTCTCTTATAAAAAAAAAATCTCAGCATACATTGATTATTATTGAACCCATTAAATATCAATGTTGTTCTTATTAAGTAAAAGGTATCATATGAGACTTAAACTTATCGTTTTTTTTTTCAAACTCGAGGAAACTTCCATTAATAAGGACAATGGAAATACAAAGCATCAACAATAAAAGATAGGGAAACATAATCCCACAGCATAACATCTAACATAGAATTTACAGCTCTAACAATAAGGTGAGCTACCATGTTCACAGACCTTTTAACAAATCTAAAATTGACACTATGGAGCTCCTTCAATAGAGCCTTACAATCATTAATCACCGCTCGTGCATCAGAATAGAAAAGAATAGAACCATTGATAGCTGTGACAGCTAGAAATGAGTCCGACTCCAGTACTGAGTTCATGCCGCCTCTCTCATTCATCCAACTAAGAGCCTCCTTTATTCCATACACCTCAGCTAAAAAAGGTTCAAGTTTTCCATTAATCACTTGTGACAGAGTTGCAATAAAGATCCCAAGCTATCTCTAATAACACAACCTAACCCAACTTTATCTTGGTCAAAAAAGATAGCAGCGTCATTGTTCATTTTAAGCAAACTTGGAGCTGGACGAACTCTTCTCACCTCTGTCAAGACTGGCTGAGACTTTTGAGAATTAACTTGCACCTGTTTCTGGCTACCATCCATTGATTCCAGAAATCTAAAGCTCCATGAATAACCTATGACACAGGGCTTGATGCTTGCTTCTAGACCACAATTACGGTTCTTCCAAAGATTCCAAGAGAGCATTGCAGCCTGCTCAATTTATTCCCTGCTATAATGCTTACAAATCTATTTATTAAAGGATCGACACCCTCCTAAGAAGAATCCCACCGATGAAGCCAACCAACATTGTTGACCAAAGTGACAGCTTACTAGTATATGCAAAATTGATTCATCACCACATTACAAACAGGACATAAAGAACTCACCTCAATATGCTTCGTTAGTAACAAATCCTTTGTAGGCAAACTTGAGGAGGAAACTCTCCAAATAAAATTCTTCACTTTTGGTGGCAAGGTTAGGTTCCAGATTTGCTTCCAATACTCACAAGTCACCACAAGTCTAGAATTATTCCTCATACTCCTCAACAGTCTATATTCGCTCTTGATTGTATAACTACCACGCCTGTCTTTCATCCACGGCTAAATATCCTCTGTATTTTTGGGACTCAGAGGGATCCTGCTTATAAGTTCTCTGTCCTTATGATTAAACAAATGAATAATTACGTCCCAATCCCATTTTATCTCACCCTATAACATCAAATCCTTTACTCTCGTATTCTCCAACCCAGGTAGCATCTCATATGTAACCATAAGGTTCTCCTCATCCGGTAATTATACGTCCTGCCAAACTAATATGTTCGCCCTCGAACCCACTCTCTGTTCACAACCCCATTGGATCATTATTTTGCCTCAAAAATACTACGCCAAACAAAGCTCGGGTAGTGACCCAGTTAAGCATTTAAAAAATTCCCCAATGGGTAATATCTTGCTTTACAAATTCTAGCGGCCAAATAATGAGGCTCTGTTAGAAACTTGTAGCCTTGTTTTCCAAAAAAGAAATTTTGAAATCATGTAGCTCCCTAAAACCCATACCTCTATCATTTTTACTTTCACATAACCTTTTCCACCTCATCCAGTGTATGCCTTTAGTGTCCTTTTTCCTCGACTCCCACCAGAATGAGTTCATCATCTTCTTTGGATCCTTACATAGCTCAATAGGGAGGAGAAAAATACTCATAACATAGTTTGGTGTAGCTTGAGCGACTGTTTTAAGCAAAATCTCATGGCCAACCATGGAAAGCAGCTTACGCTTCCAACCTTAAATTCTATTACAAACTTTCTCCTTGATGAAATTATAAATCTCTCTTTTCTTTATACTAATCATAGCAGGAAAACCCAGATAATTACCATGGTCAATACTTTCATCAACTCATAGAAAGGAACACACCAAATTACTCTCCTCCCTCCGTACATTAGAGCTAAACTGAACAGAAGATTTCTGAATGTTAATTTGTTGCCCTAACGCCTTCTCATAACTCTCTAGAATGCCCAACATAGTCCCATATTATCTTGCATTAAATATGAAGAAAAGATAACTATGGTCAAGAATAGATGTGTTATACTAGGAGCCTGTCTTGCCATCTTATAACCATGAATATACCCTTGAGTCTCTTTTTGGTGAATCAAAGCTGACATCCCTTCCACACACAAAATAAACAAATATGGTGACAGAGGATCACCTTGGCTCATCCCATGCGAAGGAACAAAAGGACCCAATTCATGCCCATCATGGATAATAGTATATCAAACTGTAGTCACACACATCATAACCAACTGCACCCATCTCTTATCAAACCCCATTTTCTAGCAACATGTTTTCTAGGAAAGTCTATTCAATATGATCATATGCCTTGTCCATATCGATCTTTATAGTCACATATTATTGTTTTTTAGCTATTACCAGAATAGAAAATACAATCACAAATTTATTAAGAACCAAGTAAAATAAAAATAATATCGAAACAATTTATTTAATTAGCTAAGGTGTGATATATCACTGTCCTTAAGAAATATTTCGACCCCTCAGTAGATTATTGATCCTCACAGGTCTCAACCTAAATCACCTTTAGGATTCAATAACTATAGCTTCCTTAATTCAAGCACAAGAACAAAGAAATTTTAAGAACAACTACAATACTATTTTGATCATACTGAAAGACTTGGAAAGATTTTGTGTATTTTAAAGACTTCTCCTTACTGCTCTTATATAGGAGAAAGGAACCAACGTTCACAGAAAAAAAAAATAATGCCATAATTGGGTGAGTTAAAGAAAGAACGGTCATAACCATTAGTGAGAAGATTTTTTCAGTTTAGGAAAATAAATAGGTTTTGAGTTTGTTATAGTTGGGTGAATTTAAAAGAAATAAAAAAAAGTGTTTCGGTTTTACACTCGTGTACCGCACCAAGCCCAGCCGAGCAGAGCGGCGCGCATGCGTGTTATATAAGGTGTGCACCCACTCATGCCACATGCATAGTGTGGTCCACTAAGTAGTCCTTATTTGACTATAAAGTATAATAGTTAATATATACTCTTATAAGAGTTTGTAATATTTCAATGTGGGATAGAATGTCTTTCGATATACCCACTTATATATTATATATACAACAATCCCCCACATATATCAAATGATAGATTAAAAGCAATGAGTGATCAAAAGGAAATGAAAGTGTCTAATCAAAATCAAAGAAACTCTGATGCATAAGCACTGATGTCTTTTGGACTATGAACCAATGCATAGAGTAGATATGACTTGAATCATGAGTCTTTGGTGAAACAAAAATTTCTATGAACCTCCACCCTTTAATGTGAAACTGAAGTACATATCACTCACATCACAGTCTCACATATAAGTTGTTCAACGCGATTTGGCACATTTTGGCCATGTGCTGATACTTGGAACTCATGAGTACTTTAGAGATACCTACCTAGTTCTCATAGGAGCGGCCCCACCCCACACTCACTTAGATGTCTCCATCAAGTGTACTCTATAGTCATGTACACCAACCAATCTGGATTATGGATAAGCATTAAGAGTCATATATAGACTCAACCTCATCGCAGTAGAACTACTCAACCTCATCGTTGTAGCAGTACACTACCCTACACCATAGGGATGGACTCATATATATAAAGTGGGTAGCGCCTCTAGATCGTCCAATGGCTTGTTATTACCCATATGAACCTACTTCATGGGATTACTAATCACATAGGTTGGGTTGCCATCACTTCGATCTATGTTGTAGGTATAAGTCCCATCCCCCTCGATGTACTTCCCACTAGCACTTTGCTAAGTGGTTTGGTCAACGGATCCGTAAGATTAAGCTCTGACCTTACAAAATCAAGGGATATAACCCCATTAGATAACAATTGTCTCACAATATTATGTCTTAGACGTATATGTCTACTCTTGCCATAATAAATATAGTTCTTAGCTGTCCCAATGGCAGCCTGACAATCACAATACATAGACATAGATGTAAGTAGTCTTGCCCATAAGGGAATATCTCCCAAAAGATTTCTAAGCCACTCTGCTTCAGAACATGCCTTCTCTAGGGCAATAAATTCAGACTCCATAGTAGAGCATGCTGCATAAGTTTGTTTTGAGGATTTTCATGAAATCGCTCGTCTTCCTAAAGTAAACACATATCCACTGGTAGATTTGGTCTCATCAGAATCTGAGATCCAATTTGCATCTGTATATCATTCTAAGATTGCAGGTGTGTCTGAATAATGTAATCCTAAGTTCATAGTACCTCTCAGATATCTAAGAACTCTAGTTAAGGCAGTCCAATGATCTCTATTGGGATTTTTGGGTATACCTACTAAGTTTGTTTATAACATAAACAATATCATGTCTACTACAATTCATCAAATACATTAAACTCCCAATGATGTGTGCATACTCAATTTGTCCTATACTAGGACCATTATTTTTTACAAGATGTAAAGAGGAGTCATAAGGTGTATTCAAAGGGCTAGTCTCAAAATGTCCAAACTTTTTAAGAATCTTCTCTACATAATGTTCTTGAGAAATTACATAACCATTTTGAACTCTCTTTAATTTTATTCCTAATATTACATCTGCAACACCCATATCCTTCATATCAAAATTATTAGATAACATATTCTTAGTTCCTGATATCACATAAAGACTAGTCCCAAAAATTAATAAGTCATAAACATATAAACATACTATTACTCCAGACTCATTATTTTTAAACTTAGTGTATATACACCTATCTACATCATTCACTGAGTATCCTCCAGAAATCATTACTTTATCAAGTTTTTCATTCCATTGTTTAGGTGTTTGTTTGAGACTATAAAGAGACTTAACTAGCTTACACACTTTATTTTGGCTTCCAGGTAATACAAACCCCTCGGGTTGATCCATATAGATTTCTTCCTCTAAATCACCATTTAAAAATGCCATTTTCACATCCATTTGATATATAGTCAAATTAAATATAGCAGCACATGCTATCAAGGTCCTAATTGATGCTATTTTGGTAACAAGAGAATAAGTCTCAAAATAATCTAAGTCTTTCTTTTGTCAGTACCATTTGGCAACTAGTCTAGCTTTAAATTTATCTATTGAACCATCAGGTTTTAGTTTCCTTTTAAAAATCCATTTGCACCCTAATGGTTTTGTTCCAGGAGGTAAATCAACTAATTCTCAAATATGATTACTCATAATGGATTCTATTTCACTATTAATTGCTTCCTTCCAGAAAAGTGCATCTGGAAAGGTTACTACTTCATTATATGTTACAGGATCATTATCTAAAAGGAACACAAAGAAATCATCTCCAAAATCCTTTTCTTTCTTAGCATGAGAGCTTCTCCTAGATTCAATTTTAGTTTTTAGGTTAATCTCCTTATTTGACTCATTAACCATTATAGGAATAGATTTATAAATTTTAGTCTTAAAAGGAAAAATATTTTCAAAAAATTCTACATTTTTGGTTTCAATGATTGTGTTTGCATCTAACACATCACTTCTTAAAACAAGAAGTCTATAAGCAGCACTATGGTTCGCATAACCAACCAACACACAATCAATAGTTTTTGAGCCCATTTTTCTATTTTTAGGTTTAGGTAAAAGAGCCTTCGCAAGGCACCCCATATTTAAAGGTATTTCAAATTAGGCATATGTTTTTTCCATAATTCATAAGGTGTTTTATTAGTTTTCTTGAATATTATCCTGTTTTGGAGATGACAAGCAGTTAAGATAGCTTCCTCCCACAAATTGAGAGGTGCACCAGAATTTAAGAGTATTGCATTACACATTTCTTTTAGGGTTCTATTTTTTCGTTCAGCTACTCCGTTTGACTCGGGTGAGTAAAGAGGAGTTACTTCATGAATTATTCCTTGATCCTCACAAAAATTACTAAGATTAGTTGACTCATATTCACCTCCCCCTATCAGATCTTAGTCTTTTAATTTTTTTTTCTCAAGTTTATTAGTTGACTCATATTCACCTCCCCCTATCAGATCTTAGTCTTTTAATTTTTTTTTCTCAAGTTTGTTTTCTACTTCTGCTTTAAAGATTTAGAATTTCTCTTCTGTTTCATTTTTACTTCTAAGCAAATATACTAGTGTATACCTAGAATAATCATCTATAAAGGTTACAAAATGCCTTTTACCTCCTCTTGATATGTTTTGAGACATGTCGGCTAAGTCAGAATGAATTAAACTAAGTAATTCAGATTCT
>CANXYC012374582.1:0-10192 GCA_948193065.1 Aleurites moluccanus | reverse complement strand
TCACTGCTAATGTTATGGGAACCTATAGGGTCACACATTTAGATCAGATCGATAATAGGAATTTTAATTCATGAGATGGATTAAAATTAAATAAGCATTGGGCTAAATTGTTTAGCTAAGAACTAATATAAGCCCAAAATTTGAGCCTAAGTTACATGGGGCGAATTAGGATTTTATTAGTTAACCTAATGCTAGGATTAAATGCCTATAAATACACATATGATATTATTTTTAGGTGAGACTGATTTTTCTGCCTTTTTCAGAAAAAGGAAGTGAACCCTAATCCTAATTCTCTTAGACAAATCTAGCAAAATGTCTTGGAGATTATCTTCTTGTTCGTGAGACGAATCAAAAGAGATACGATCCGTTCGTGTGGATACCGTAGAGGCAAGAGGCGCAAAAGCTTCTGCTCCTGACTCAGAATCATTCTTTCGTAGTTGAATTATCAACCAAAGGTATAAACCCTAACCTTTTGATCTGGATCTTCATATGGATCATGGAGGAAATCGAATAAAAATTTTATTCCGCTACTCTTTTCTGATTTAGATTTCCTACAAGATGCTCCATAGGTATTGTATAATGGTATAGATAGATTGTATATATATATAAGTGTATGACATATTTTGGAGTATAATGTATATTTGTATATGATTATGGTAATTATAAAAAGTAACAGAATGAATGACAGAGTAACAGAATGACTAGTGCTTATGTGAGTATATGATTATAGATTGATATGTATAGTATGAGATTGTACAAATGTGATGAAGGATTCTACGGGTGCCGGTCGCCTCTGGCGTCTCCCGCACCCTAGGACCATCGCAGCCCCGAGAGCGAGTCATGACAGAGGTGGTATCAGAGCTCTAGGTTACAGATATCAGAGCATAGGTTACAGAGGAATAGTAACTAAGTACAATATGGGTAGAGTTAAGTGAACCATAGAGCATAGAAATTCCTGTATCGTCTTTTGTTGTATTCATCGAGTATGTATTTATATTCTACGCTTCTGTAATGTACTGAGTATTTTGTTCTATTTTTTGATAGTTTACAGGGATGTCTGACAACAGAGATAGGGATACTAGAGAGGCAGAGTTAGCCTCTAATGAGTCTCTGGTCAGAGAATTTTTTATTTTTGAGGGACCGTCCAGATCCCAACAGACTACAAAGGAGACAGAGAGGAGTGATAACCCCTAGAGGATAGAGATGATGAGGGGAATGATGGATTTGCATAGGGAACTAGTAGATTTGAGGCGGGAATAATAGAATATACCTCCACCTCCAGTACCAGCAGAAGTGCCACCCCTTGTTGCACTTGTTGCTCTAGCTCCTGTACAGCCAGCTGTGGTTCTTAGAGAGCCTATTGTACAGGGAGCCCGCCGAGTTATTGAGGAGGGCGGAGTTTCTATGTTTAGTTTTCTGAAGCTAAACTTGCCAGAGTTTATAGGCGATAGAGGCAGTTGAGAAGGTAGTTAGGAGACTACCTTATTCTGATATTAGAACAGTTGAGCTAGTGGGTTTATTGCTAAAGGGGAAAGCTTGGACATGGTTTTCTCGTAGGATAGAGCCCAGATTGTATGGTGATCATCCTTCTACTTAGGTTGAGTTTAGACAGGGGCTTATTGATGGGTTCCTGACAGAAAAGGTAAAGACTAGGATTTTGATACAGTTTGAGCAGCTTCAGCAAGGCAGTAGGTCAGTTGAGGAGTATGCTGAGGAGTTTATCATATTGAGCAGATATGCTACCCAGATTGCTCCCACTGAGGCAGATTTGATTAGCCGGTTCATGAGGGGTTTGCATGCCTCATTGCATAATGCCCTACTGGCTACAAAGTTCACATCTATGACTACCATCATTGATAAAGCTAATTAGATGGAAGAGAAATACAAGTCAGAGATAGAGAAGAGAGATCAGCAGAGGAAGGGAGGACCTGGATCACAGGGTAGAAGGGGGGTGAGCAACTCCCAATCTAGAAAGATTGAGCTAATACCCAAGTTTGATCAGATACCTCCGTCTAGCAGTCAGAGGAGGAGGATACAGAGTAGGGGACCTCTAGTGCAGTCTGCACCTTCTTATTCTCAGGGTTCTTCTAGATCTGCTACACAGATACCCATTGTGCCTACTTTTGGTTTTTGTGGTAGAAGGCATGGAAGGGAGTGTTGGTGACAGTCACATGCTTGCCTGAAATGTGGGCAACATGGCCATTTTATCAGCAGATGTCCCTTGTGGGGTGATCAGCAGCCATCTGCTACAGTTTCTTAGCCCACTATTCAGATGAGCTAGAATGTTGCCAGACAGGCTCCTGGTAGGGGCAGAGGTGGAGGACAAGCACCGAGCAGTAGTCAGGCCCCAGCAGGTAGAGGTCAGGGGTGAGTCTTTGCTGTGAACACTCAAGAGGCACAGGGATCTGGTAATGTGGTCACATGTATTATTTTGATATAGAATGAGATTGTTGATGCTTTGTTTGACTCTGGTGCTACACATTCGTTTGTTTCACCTCAGTTTACACCTAAGTTAAATAAAGATAGACAATTGTTGAATGTGTCTCTAGTGATAGCTACACCTATGGGGGAAAGTATAGAAGTGGATTATTATTACCCTGATTGTATGATTGAAATAGATGATAACATTCTACGTGCTGATTTGATTGAACTGTCTATGTTAGAGCTTGATGTGATCCTTGGTATGGATTGGCTAACAACACATCGAGTAGTTATTGATTGTTATAGAAAGAGGGTTAAATTTCAGCTTAAGGGGAAACCTGAATTTGAATTCTTGGGTGATCTACAGGAGTTTGGAATCAGTTTTGTTTCTGCTATCTAGGCTAGAAGGATGATAGGGAAAGGTTGTTCAGCATACCCAGCCCATGTGATTGATGTGCAAAAGATTTCTATAGATATTGATTAGATACCAGTGGTTCGGGAATTCTCTAATGTCTTCCCTGAAAAATTGTCAGAATTAACCCCAGATAGGGAGATAGAGTTTAAGATTAAGGTGTATTCAAGCACCGATCCGATATCCATTCCTCCGTACAGAATGGCACCAACAGAGTTGAAAGAATTAAAGGTGCAATTGTAAGAGTTATTGGATAAAGGATTTATTAGACCGAGCAGTTCTCCGTAGGGTGCTCCAGTGTTTTTTGTGAAAAAGAAGGATGGCTCTTTTAGGATGTGCATTGATTATAAACAACTAAATAAGGTGACAGTGAAGAATAGATATCCGTTGCCACGGATTGATGATCTATTTAATCAGTTGCAGGGTGTCAGTCATTTCTCTAAGATTAATTTGAGATCTGGATATCACCAATTAAGAATCAAGAAGGGTGATGTGCCTAAGACTACTTTCAGAACCCTATATGGACATTATGAGTTTCTAGTGTTGCCATTCGGGTTGACTAATGCACCGGTCATATTTATAAGTCTGATCAACAAAGTATTTAAGCCATTCTTAGATAAGTTTGCCATAGTGTTCATTGATGACATTCTTATGTATTCCAAAAGTGAGGAGGAGCATACAGAGCATCTGAGAATTGTATTACAAACACTTCAAGAGCATCAGTTGTTTGCTAAATTGTCTAAATGCTAGTTCTGGCTAAGAGAAGTTTGTTTCCTTGGTCATGTATTTTGTAAGGATGGTACTATGGTAGATCCTCAGAAGGTTGAAGTAGTTGCAAATTGGCCTCAGCCTTTTAGTGTTTTAGAGATCCGTAGTTTCCTTGGTATGGCAGGATACTATAGGAGATTTGTAAAAGATTTCTCCAGAATTGCTGCTCCATTGACTAAGCTGACTCAAAAATAGGAGAGATATCTATGGACTAATGAATGTGAGAGCAGTTTTCAGACTTTGAAGTCTTACCTCACGAGTGCTCCAGTGTTAACATTGCCATCAGAGGATGAGAAGTTTACATTGTATTGTGATGCTTCTCGAATTGGACTGGGTGTGTTTTGATGCAACTTCGGAGATTGATTGCTTATGCTTCTAAACAGTTAAAGAAGCATGAGGGAAACTATCCGACACATGATTTAGAGATGGCAGCTGTAGTGTTTGCACTAAAGATCTAGAGGCATTATTTGTATGGTTCTAAATGTAAGATATATACTGACCATAAGAGTTTGCAGTATATACTTCAGCAAAAGGATCTAAACCTCCAGCAACGTAGATGGGTTGAATTGCTAAAGGATTATGATTGTGAGATCCTTTACCATCCGGGCAAGGCTAATGTAATAGCAGATGCACTGAGCCGGAAGTTTATATGTAGTCTAGCTCATATGTCAGTTGTCAGGAGACCATTGATCCGTGAGATGCAGGAGTTAGCTGATATGGGTGTAGAGTTGGATTTGGGATCCCTAGATCAAAACTAGGCTCTAATAGCCAAATTTCGGGTTAAGCCACTATTGATTGATGACATTAACGTGGCACAGGATAGGGATCCATATCTACTGAAACTTAAGGGTGATGTTTTGAATGATAAGGCAACAGAGTTCACAGTAGAGAATGATGTATTGAAATATGGGAAGCGGATATGTGTACCTGACATTGATGGGCTACGAGACTAGATTATGAGAGAGGCTCACTACTCATCATAAAGTGTACATATTGGAATTACCAAAATGTACCATGACCTGAGAGATGTGTATTGGTGGTCTAGTATGAAGAAAGATGTAGCTCGATTTGTTTCTACATGCTTAGCCTGTTAGCAAGTTAAGTTTGAGCATCAAAAGCCGTCTGGCTTGCTTCAGGAGATTGAGTTGCCATAGTGAAAATGGGAGTAGATTACGATGGATTTTGTAGTCGGTTTACCGAGGACTACATAGGGTTATTATAGATCAATTGACAAAGTCTGCTTATTTCCTGGAAGTGAAAACTACTTACTCTGCAACTCAGTATGCACAGTTGTATGTGGACAAGATTGTACGGCTTCATGGAGTGCCAGTGATGATCATATCTGATAGGGGTATGCAGTTTATCTCTCAATTTTGGCAGAAGTTCCAGGAGGCTATAGGTACCCAGTTAAGTTTCAATACAACTTTTCATCCACAGACCGATGGACAGTTAGAGAGGACTATCCAGACTTTGGAGGATATGTTGAGATTATGTGTTCTGGATTTTAAAGGTAACTGGGATCAGTATTTGCCACTGATTGAATTCTCCTACAACAACAGTTACCATTCTTCTATTGGAATGGCTCTATATGAAGCATTTTATGGTAGGAAACGCAGATCTCCGGTATGTTAGGTTGAACTGGGTGAGAATCAGATAGAGGGACCAAAACTGATAAAGGAAACGATGGAAAAGGTGCCTATTATTAGAGATAAGATGAAGACCACTTTCAGCAGACAGAAGAGTTATGCTGATCTGAAGTGGAAGGATGTGCATTTTGCAGTTGGTGACCATGTCTTTCTTAAAATCTCACCAATGATAGGTGTTATGAGATTTGGAAAGAAAGGGAAGTTGGCACCTAGATTTGTAGGCCCATTTGAGATACTTGATAAGATTGGTAATGTGGCTTACATATTAGCTCTTCCACCAAATTTGAGCCCTGTTCATTCGGTGTTCCATATTTCTATGCTGAGGAAATATGTATATGATCCATCGCATGTATTGGAAGTACAGGATATTGGGATTAATGAAGACTTGTCATTTGAGGAGCTACCTGTAGAGATTGTAGATCGACAAGTCAGACAATTGAGAAATAAAGAAATTCCAATGGTTAAAGTGCTATGGAGAAATCAGTCAATGGAGGAGTGCACATGGGAAAGCAAGCAAGATATGAAGGACATGTATCCATTCCTGTTCCATCTTTAAGGTATGTGTTAATTTAAATTTGAGGATAAATTTATTTAAAGGAGAGTAGAATGTAATACCCTAGAAAAGCTTACCATGATTTTATGATTAAAGTTTCCAGTATGTGGTTTGAAATTATCGAAATGACTAAAGAAAATTTTAAAAACTCAGTTAGAGCGAAAATGAAAAACTTTTTCGAAAATTGTCGGTGTCGATATCGCTGCCGCAAAAAATAGCAGCCCGGTTGACAAATAAATTTCTGATTCTGACTAAGGGGTAAATGGTTATGTATATGCATGTGTAAATACAGTAAAAAGAAAGAGGTGAAAATGTTTAGGAACACTGAAATAGTAAGAAATGGCAAAACCGTAAATAAATACAACTTTTGGGGTATAGTGAAATTTGGACTGTCTGAGTTTTAGAACGACTCTAAAACTATTTTTATTATAAAGTATTAATATAAATAAGATGTTTGAATATTAATTTTGAGATCCAAATCCCAAGAGAATCGTCAGAATAAATCACAAAAGAAAATATGACAAAAGCATAATTTAAGAAAAGTTTAAGGATTAAAGTGAAATTTGCCAAATGTGACTTACTATATAAGCCACACTTAGCAAATTTTTGGCCGTTTCTTCTCTTTCGTGTCCGAAAATTTCCCTTCCATTTTTCATTGATTTTTCTTCAATTTTGTTAAGGAAAATCTATGGAAACTTGAAATAAACTACATATTCTTCATCCTCCATCCATTTGCAACCATGGAAAAGAAAAAAGTTCAAGAAACAAAGCATTGAGGAATTTTAGCCAAAGCATCATATTGAAGAAAATTGATGTTTTGTTTGATTTTATGATTGATTTAGGTTCATTAGATGTTAGTTAGATTGGGTAATGTGTTTAATTGCATCAATTGATACACATAGCATTTTTGCCCAATTTTCAAACCCTAAACCTAAGTTGTATGAGATGACTTGTTGAAATTGGATTAGTATATGTAAATTGAGTGTAGAATAAGTTAATTGGAAGTCATTTTATGGTTGAATTGCTGTAGAAAATTCAATTGAAGAAAATTGCACATTTTGCCTACTTTGAGGAAATTGAAGCAATTGGTGGCAAACCAATTTTGCTAGCTAATTTAGAATGTTAGGTGAGTCTTTTATGCATCCTATAACATGCCTAAAGTATTAAATTGAAGTTTGTAATTCACCTCCAAAAGGGCCAAAGTGGTTGAATCCTAATGTGTCAAAATTGCCTTTGAATTGCTTCATTTTGGCTTTTTTTCCTAAGCCAATTTGATCCACTTGATGTTATTTATTGACGTGTATATAATGCCTATGGAATTTCTTATAATGTGCGTTGTTATTGATATTTGGGGCAATGTCAATGTTGCACCAAAACCTTGCCAAAATGTCATTTCATTGTTGCATATAATGTGTTCGATAAAATGCCTAGCTCAAAAATCCAAAGGCCAACCATTTGAATGTCATTATTGGGTCAACTTTTTGTCCATAAATGACCAACTTATGTTTGATCCCATTATTAGTTGCTAGACCTTTGGTCATTGTATAATCAATTGTTATTGATATTCTATTGATTCTATTGCTTATTAAATTGATTGATGATGAGTTATTGATACTTGGTGTTGCCATTATTGTGAAATGGTATCTATTAATGTGTTTCTTGTTTCTATTGATTCCAATATGATTTGACAGAGCTACCGCCCCGACAGGTTAGTGAGTACATACTGTCGGCATGGTGCACAATGTATTGTTATTATGACCAAACTGGGAAGGGTTATTAGTCATAGTCATAAGACCTAATCCGTCTTATGTTTATTGATATGAGTTTGATTATGTATTTCACACATATTCTATGCATTTCATGGCTCTATATATGTCTTATCCATGTGATATACTCTCCATTGATGTGATTACTGACTTTTCAGTCATTTTTATACTTGATTCTGTATTCAGAGATTTTGAGCAAATTGATTTATTTATCTCATCTGCCTATCATTTATTGATATTCCATTACCTATTTTAATGGTCGATGCATATTAGATCCGCTGAGTATTATATATACTCACCCTCTCACTGTTTCCCATCTCCGGGTACAGAGTGAGAGGCAGATTCCTGGCTTTTGTTCTTCCAAGGAATTCTACAGTCTAACATAGACAGTGTAATTAATTTAAACACTATATATTTTGTATGTGTACTAGATGCTCCATGGATATTGTATAATGGTATAGACATATTATATATATATAAGTGTATGACATATTTGGAGTATAATGTATATGTGTATATGATTATGGTAATTACAAAAAGTAACAGAATGAATAACAGAGTAACAGAATAAATAGTGCTTATGTGAGTATATGATTATAGATTAATATGTATAGTATGAGATTGTATAGATGTGATTGTCACGACCCAGTTTCCTGAACCGCGATGGTCCTAGGGCATGGGAGATGCCAATGGTGACCGGCACCCGTAGAACCCAGTATCACATGCATCATCTATAAACCTCAATATATTATTCATATTAATTAATTACTAGTCATTCTATTAACTTGTCATGCATTCTGTAATCATTCTGCAATTGGCTAGAACCATTCAAATTATCATATCATGCATCATCATATACTCAATATATCATTAAGCATCATATATACAATGTTCATCTCCTAGCTAACCCAATACATACCCATGGAGCAGCTAGATAATAAACACCAAAAATAAATATACAGAATGTATCAAAAATATATATAATCAGTATGTAGCAGAAATCCACTAAAGACAGAAGACTGGATTCTGTAACCTACTCCTCTCCTGAAATAAGTAAATAGATAAACGGTGAGTATAGATGATACTCAGTGAATTTACATGCATCACAATAAACAATGGTATCAAATAAACAATGATATCAGTCAATGGGATAACAGTATATAATTCAAATGTCAGTGTACAGTAAGCCAAAGAATATCAAATAGGCTCAGTAACATATGGAAAGACAGATAATGGGATGGACTGTATGAAAAGAAATCATACAATCTTTAGTAATCAGTCAGTATGGACCATATAGGTCTCCAATATCATAGCAGTATCAATGAACATAAGGCTGATAAGGCCCTATGGCCAGGACCATAACCCCTCCTAGTTAGGGTATCAGCAATACAATGTGCACATCGCCGACAGTATTTTCTCACTACCCTATCAGATCGGTAACTCTGCCAAACCATATCAGGATCAATAACGAGGGATACCATAAGCAACAATGGCATCTAGATATCAGTCAATCCAATAACAATCAGTTCGGTATCAATCAGTACAGTAATCAATATAATCAATAGCAATGTCATATACAATGTACAATCAATGATATAGGGTTTAGCAATAAGGAATGACATAAAACAAAAGTTGGTTCAGTAGCGAAAAACGGAAGGTCAATTGGCATGCCAACATCGCTGGCGATAATGGCATTTAATTGGTAGGCCTATAGCATGCAAACCAATAGGCTAAAGGTAAATGAACTAGGCATTTCATCAAACACTTGGTGGGCATACAATGGCAAGTCAATATGTTAGGTTTTGGTGCAAATTTGGCTTGCCCATTCAAATCAACAACAAACCACATTGCAACAACAAGATAGGTATCAAAGAAACAAGGTTAAACAACATCGAAATGAATCAAATTGGCCATGAAAATCAAAGCAAAAATAAGCAAAAATCATAGGCATAAATAGGGCAAAATGGTTCGGCCAAGAAGTGATTTTCACAAATGGTTTCCAAACAACAACTCAATCATCTAGGCATGATAAATGATGCAATGTAAACTCACCTAAGCCTCCAATTAGCCTTTATATAAGCCAATTCCACCAATTTCCACCAAATAGCCAAAATAGCTTACTTTGAAAATCACCTTTGTTCAATCTCCAATTCTACATCAATTAATCCATCAATTAGTTATCCATTCACATCCAATTAGCTAATTCTAACATCAATTAATATAAACACATCCTAATTCATCAAATCATGTCTTACAACTTTAAATAGCCAACACAATTTAGGGATTTCAATCAATTTGGATAAATTGGTACAAATTAACTACAAACTCATTCAATTGAACCTAAATAACACCTAAATAATCAATCAAACTTAACAAAATAATTCCTTACCTTAAGAACATCAAAGTAGCCGAATCACTCCTTGAATTATGCCTCCAAATCCTTTACTCTTCCAAGCAATATAATGATAGAAATGAGTTAAGCTAGGTTGATTTATTACTTTTCTATCAAATTTCCTTTGAAAACTATAAGAAATGATGAAGAAATTGAATGAAGAATGTAAGAAATGGGTTTCGGCTATGCTAAAGGAAGAAGGAGATGGATGAACCGAAATATGCTAAGGCAAAA
>CANXYC012374284.1:0-16450 GCA_948193065.1 Aleurites moluccanus | reverse complement strand
TATATATATATATATATATTTTATGTAAATCTAACTTCGATTAGAATTTCAACTAGAAATTTTTTATATTATAATTAAATTAAATTCCAACTAAATGGGACAAAGTATCGTGACTTTGTAGTTATTATTGGCTACTATCATCCCCACATGTACACCTATCACCCTCATTGGTTTCTTGAGAAGTGGGATTTAATGTTAATTTAATTCCTAATTTTCTATGGAATACAGAGTTTCCACTTAATTATTTATGTAGTATTCATTAAATTCCACTAATTACTTAGTTATATCCGTTGAAATTGCTACTTATAATTATAATAAGCACAATGAAGCAGGCCAAGGTCGGCTAATTAACATTGCAATAGAAAAAGATTAAATTCCCATTCGTCTCATTTAAAAAGGAGAATTTATAGCTCCTAATTAACTTAAAGTCTCTGAAACTCAATCAATCCCCATAGTCTGCAAACTATGGGATCATCCTGGAGTAGTTGTTGTGGCAAAAAGCAAATTGATGATGGGTAAGCAAATTTTGCACTAATGAAATTTAATTAGCTAAAGAAAATAATTAATTGAATGATTTTATATATGAATTGTGATGATTAGGGCTAATGTAATTCCTGGAGGTAATACTTCATGGAGGATATTCACTTACAAAGAGTTGCATGTAGCAACTAATGGTTTTAGTGAAGATAACAAGCTTGGAGAAGGAGGATTTGGAAGTGTATATTGGGGTAAAACTACAGATGGTCTTCAGGTAACTTTTCTTAATTATATTCCAATGCTTTAAGGTTTAATAAAATTTGTACGGGAGATTTTAAAAAATTTATAAATTTTACTAAAATTTATTGATTGGTTAGTAAAAAAAAAAAAAATCAAAATTTATAAATTATTTAAAATCTATCATTCACCACAATCATTTATTTTAATAGTTTTTGAAATTTCACATGAGAAATAAGATTCTAAAAAAATTGGAATTTTAATAAATGAAAATTCCATATAAAATTTTATAAATTATTTTTTTATTATGAAAATATCATTAAACCAATGAATTTTATTTTCATATCAAACAAGTAAAATTGTATAAATTTACAAAATAAAAAAGAACTACATTTTTTATTTTATGAATCTTAATAAATTCCATAAATTTTAAAATCTTTCAGTCGAAATGTGACTTAAATATTTAGATTGAGTGTTGCTAAGTAGCGCGAGGAGATGACAATTAAAAACAAAGTGAATATATGATTCAGGAGGATTCAAAATATTTCAGAGAAAAATCTTATTAGTTTATAAAAAAAATTTCACAAATCTAATTTTTTACATGAACTTGACACTTAATTTATATAATTTTTTTTACTTATCCCATCTAAATTCAACATTTTACATAAACTTAATACCTATAAAAAAAAATTTGATTTGCAACTCATCTTTAATTAATTTTTTGATTTTGTTATATAAGAATCTATTTGGTTGTTATTATATTATGATTATATAAAATAGATAGAAAATTATAAAAATTAAATAAAATGGATGAATCACATCAAATCTAGTTGTGAACTCTTTAAAAAAGTAATTATATAATATAATTGACTAAATACATAAATATAATATGTTATGTTCACATTATTGACAAAACAAAAAAATTATAAACAATGCGAAAGGCATCTATAGTGTTTTTTTTTTTTTAATTGTTGAAGAGAAATTCTAAAGATTATAATGTTTTAATTACTAATATGTAGATAGCAGTGAAAAAGTTGAAAGCAATGAATTCAAAAGCAGAAATGGAATTTGCCGTGGAAGTAGAAGTGCTTGGAAGGGTTAGGCACAAGAATTTGTTGGGACTTAGAGGATATTGTGTTGAGACTGCCCAAAGGCTTATAGTGTATGATTATATGCCTAACCTAAGCTTGCTGTTTCATCTCCATGGCCAATTTGCTGGGGAAATTCAATTAGATTGGACGACGAGAATGAAGATTGCTATTGGTTCAGCAGAAGGCCTCTTGTAAGCTATACCAACCAAATTAATCTTTTCTTTTTAATTTTATATATTCTATTTGCTATATTTATATATTGATTTTAGTACACTTGGGCCCTCCAATTTTACAAAAATACAATTTTGTGGTGGTAGTTTTGGCCAAAAAATTAAGGGTAAATATAAATACACACAGTGATGGAGCCCAAAATGTTTTCAGAGTCAATAGTTTATATTAAAAAATTTAAATGATACTTGCTTTGTAAGATAGTTAAAATTTCCTTTAACACATAACAACAAAGTGAAATTCTTAAAAAATTAAGGACCATATACTAAATTTAAAGAGTTCATACAAAATTTTTGGATCACCAATAAAATGAATTTTATCGAGGAAAAAATTACTTTGAATAATTTTTTTTGGTTTTTGTATAATTTTTTTTTGAAAACAATTTTATTTAAGTGTTTTTAATAGTTTATCTGTCATTAGAGTGTTGACTATATAATATATAGACCAAAATGATTGTCACATCACTTGTGATGTTGGATACTAAAATTGAAAAATTACACTACTGTTATTTGAACTTTTCAAATTTAATATTTTAAAATATTAGAAATTTTTGGTCCGACATCTTTTTCAATTTATAAAAATAATTTTATATAAATAATTTTAGTCATTTATCAATAATTGAAATACTAATTTGCAACTCTCATCATTTTTTATCTCTAACTCTCCAATTTCATTTAAAATATTATTTTAATATTCAACGTCCCATAAAATTTTTCTTTCCTTCCTTTAATTTTAGATATTAAATAGTTATAAATCATCGTATAAGTGATTGATAAATAATTAAAATCACTTGTGTGAAATTATTTTTAAAAATTAAAAAATTTGTCAATCTAAAAAATTATTCAAATATTAAAATAATATATTTAAAAAAAATTCAAAAACTAATAATATATATATATTTTTTACTTTTAGTCCAATGTTATAAGCGAGCTTACTATCACTTGCATTACAATCAATATTTCGATGATTGATAAACAATTAAAACACTTAAATTAGAATTAGTTTCAAAAATTCAAAAACTCATTAAACTAAAAAAAATTATTCAAACACAAAACTAATAGATTTTAAAAACACACACATTAATAGTATAATTTTTCCTTTTATGAAGTTAGAGGGTATTACTTTGGTCCCTAACTCTTTCATTAAACACACATGATATTTTTTGGTTTATAATGGAGCCAAGTAGATTGTAATAAGCTATAAATTGCGTAATAAGATTATACATGTAATTTATTTTTTACAGATCTCATTATATTGATGAAAGTTTCTATCATATATACCTTTCCAATAATTATTCTATTTCACATCCTCATTTTTTCCTATCTTTAACAAAATTGTGATATCCTGAAAATTGATCTGACATGGCATTATTCAATTCAAAGAAAAAAGAAATATAGGTTTATTCAATTAAGTCTTGGATTAAAATTTTCACTTGTTTTAATATTATTATTAGAAATATAAACTAGTTATAGGTAATAGATTTTAAATTCCATCACCTTTTTTGTTAATCTCTTACAAATTAAATTTTAAATATTTAATATTATTTATGCTATTAATTTTATAAATATAAATTATTTTTTAAATTGAATACGTTAAAATATCAATCACATAGATTAAATATAATATGTTAAATGAATATATATATAATTAAACTCTCTAATTTCAATAATTAGCGCATTGTCATGGCTATATAAACTCTAATATTGATAACTGAGTAATTTTTTTAACGATTATAATATGTTGATTTATACATCATATTAACTTATTATTGAGTTTCTTATAAGAATCAAGTGAGATTATTAGCTTAATTATAACAAAAAATCTAATTATAATTTCATTGTTATTAATTAATAGGTATTTGCACCATGAGGTGACACCCCACATAATTCACAGGGACATAAAGGCAAGCAATGTCCTCCTAGATTCAGATTTTGAGCCATTAGTTGCAGATTTTGGGTTTGCAAAGCTAATCCCAGAAGGTGTAAGTCACATGACCACAAGAGTTAAGGGCACATTAGGGTACTTAGCCCCAGAATATGCAATGTGGGGCAAGGTATCAGAGAGTTGTGATGTATATAGCTTTGGTATTCTCTTACTTGAAATTTTGACAGGAAGAAAACCAATAGAAAAGCTTCCGGGTGGAATTAAAAGGACAATAACTGAATGGGCTGAGCCCTTAATACTCCAATCTAAATTCAAAGACCTTGTTGATCCAAAACTTAGAGGAAATTTTGATGAAAATCAACTTATACAAGCTATAAATGTTGCAACTCTATGTGTTCAAAATGAGGCGGACTGCCGGCCCAATATGAAAGAAGTTGTTAGCTTGCTTAAAGGTTTTGATCCCAGAACCAATAAGTTGGCCCACCCAAGGATACAAAGTGTTAAATATAAAGAAGAATTGCTTAAATTAGACCAAACTAGTGATGACGATGATGATGATGATGGTAGGGGTGGTGATCGTCGTGGTGGTGGTGGCAGTGAAGGTGGCAATGATAGCGAGGAAAGTGGGTATGGTGTTTTTGGCGCTATGGAGGTGCAGAAAATGCAAGACCCTTATAGGAGATTTGGTGAGAATAGGAAAATGGCTAAGTATGTGTGACGGGAAATATATATATATATATATATATATGTTTGTTATTTTTGTTAATATGTTATCAATGGGTACAAATTGTTTTTCCCGTGGAAGGTGGAAAATTTTGTTGGTTAATTTTTTTAATGATGATTGTTTAAGAATATATAATTATATACAGATTTGTTTTTAACTTTTTGTGTTCTTTGGTAAAAAATTTTATGCAGTTGTAAATTTTTTGATTCCCAATAGTTATATTAAATTTATTTAATTATTTTTTAAAGTAATAATTATTTGCTATTAAATAACTGTAAAATAGTTAAATAATTCTTATTTACAAAAATTTCAGTTTGAAACTTACTTATTTAAATAAAAGACAAAATAATCATATTAAAATAATATTTAAATAAAAAGATAAATATTAATATTTATTTTTAATAATTATTAAACACATTAACAATTAACAACTAATAATAATTTTATCAAACACTTATAACATCAGCTAACTATCAACTAATAGTTATTAGCTATCAGTTATCAACTATTAGTCACCAACTAATATTTATTAGTAAAAGTTAACCGTTAACAACTATTACGAATAGTTAAATCAAACAAAACTTTTGCTTAATTTCCATCATAGAGAAAAAAATTAATGTTTGAAATAAAATATTGTAATATCCTAGGAGATTGTACGGATTCAAGTGGACTATAATTATAAAAGTTAAGTTAATTGAAGAGTAAATAAAGTCAAATTAGTTTAAGAAAATATAAAGAGAATACTATATAGATTCTAGTGGATTGTAGTTGTAGAAATTAAGTTAATTGAAAAGTAAATAAAGTCAAATTGATTTAAGGAAATATAAAGAGAATATTCAAGGAAAATCTTTCTAAAAAAAAAAAAGAATGATTATAAGCAGTATTATTGGTAATCAAATTTTTATAATATTTTTAAAAGATTTTTACTAAAATTGATTGACGATATTTCAAGTTAGGATCTTAAATTATCTAGAAAAAATAATCGGAGGATTAATATGAAGTTAAATAGGCAAATAGATAGTAAAAAAAAAGAAAGTGATGAGAAAATATTGATTTTGAAGCACTTGTTAGTTCCCGATTTTTAATAAATTTTTGACAGCTATTTTATTTAAATTTCTTTCACATAATTTAAATAAGGTAGATTATGGACCAATTAAAAATAAATTGAAGAGAATATAGTATTAAAGGTGATAGCAAATGGATATAAAAAAGAAGTAAAATTAATAAGATATAAATTTCTAATTTTAGAGTTTTTACCGAAGCAAGTTCGGAATAAAAATTCTTTAGCCATTAGAGTTAATTAATTGAATTAATTTGAGATATAATAACAAATTTAAGGTTCCATAGAACTTGAATGAAGATAATTTAGGGATTCAATTGAAAAGAATTAAAAAGATTTATGGTTATAAATATAAATTAGGAAACATTTTGTGGGTCAAAGTGTAAATATCTAAAGATGTGGGATCCACCAAGCAAAATTATCCAAGAAAAATTCAAGGGATGGCCAGCCCACATATCTTAATAGGATGAAAATTATACAACGATATTTATTAGATTAATCCTTCAATCTATGTAAAAAATGATAAATGGCCCAAAATTTAAAATTTTCTACCATTTTCTTCTTTCTTGATATTTTCTATTGGCTTGGAGTATAATAACAAACTAATATGCTATTTGGATTCACTTGGCTAAACCACCATTAAAAGAACTCCAAAGAATTTTCGTCCAACCTCCTTTCATAGAAACCAAAATTCTAAGTTAGGAAATTTGTTATAAATAAGGAAAAATTGATGAAGGAAGAGAGATGGATTTGATATCAAGCTATTTGAAGAAAAGAAAAAGAAGGAAATTAAGTATTCAGATTAAGGTAAAGTTTTCAAACTTAGTTCTTTAATTTAACTTGTAAGTATTATAGCTTGATTGAGTAATGAATTGAATTAATTGAGCTAAAAAACCTAAAGTTGAATTAGGGTTTTGAGATTTCTGAAATTTGAATTTGGTCAGAAAGTTGTATCTATATTACGTGACCTTAAACAATGAATTTGAGAAAGTTCAAAATATGAAAGTTGTAGTTTTAGGTCTTAAATATAATTTTGTAAAAAGGTTTTGTAAAATTAAAAGTAAAGAAGGAGATATTAGGCTCTTAGTGTAACAGACCCGGATGAAGGGTTCATCGGGGAGGCTACTGTGTTTTAATGATATAAGAACCTTAAAAGCAGAATTTGACGTAGCGTATAAGCATTCAAACAAGAGTGTGAAACTCAGAAATAGTGAACTGAATATTTTATTAATCAAAAAGCTCCCAAACCCTAGAGTTTTACAAGCTATTTATAGAGAATAAGCTTAAGAAAACCTTAAGAGGCTGATTTGGTAATTTATTCAGAAAAGGAAATAAATCACCAAATCTACATCATAATGGAAATAAAAATATTATATAATAACTGCCTTAAAAAAAACCGCACCAATAAATTTTCCTACCTAAATTAAATAAGGAAATAAAAACTGCCAAAAAATAGATAAAAAACATAAAACTACCAAAACGGAGGCCCAAATGTTGGAATTTCACCTAAAAAGGCTGTTGGTCATCGCTTTACCAATGAGTTTGATTCGTTGGGCCATTTTTCATTGGATTATAGTCGATAAAGACCCAAAATAAGCTGCTCTCAGAAGCTTGGGCTTCTACTTCTGTTTCTTTTTATCTAAGCGGTCTAAGAATTCTAAATAAATACTCTCCACATCAGTCTCCTCCACTTGGGAAAAACTCATCCTCGAGTTGGGCTCAATATCTGGATATAACGGCTCATCAGAATATGGAAAAGTGACAAATCTGCAACATTGAAAGTGTTGAAAATTCCCATGCTCTTTCGAAGATCTATAACATAGGAAAGGCCCATATTTCTTTGGCTGCAGCTTACTGTATGACCCAACTGGAAATCTTTCGAGCCTAAGGAACACCATAACCTAATCTCCAATAGAGAAAACTTGTTCCTTTCTATGCTTGTCAGCAGCTTTCTTATACTTCTGGTTGGCCTCTTCTAGCTTATGCTTGACTTCCTTGTGTATTTCAACCACCTGTTTAGCCATGTGATCTACTGCTACACTCTTACCTATTTGTTTAGGCAGCTAAACCAAGTTTAGAGTGTGCTGAGGCACTTTAGTATAAACAATAGAAAATGGAGATTTACCAGTAACACTGTGGACTGCATTGTTGTATGCGAATTCTGCCTGTGATAAAGCAACGTCCCACTGCTTTGGCTTGTCACCACAAATACTGCGAATCAGATTTCCCAACATCCTGTTGACCACCTCTGTTTGAC
This sequence comes from Aleurites moluccanus, assembly GCA_948193065.1. Taxonomy (NCBI): domain Eukaryota; kingdom Viridiplantae; phylum Streptophyta; class Magnoliopsida; order Malpighiales; family Euphorbiaceae; genus Aleurites; species Aleurites moluccanus. The sequence continues at coordinate 8,492 of CANXYC012374284.1, read as the reverse complement.
CATCAGTTTAGGGATGGGCTGTGCTACTGAAGTTCAATGATGAATTAAACAACTTCCACAAAGTCTTCCAAAAATGATTAAGAAACTTGCTATCTCTGTCTGAAGTAATACTCCTGGGTACCCCATGCAAACGGACTATTTCTTTGAAAAATAATCTAGCCACACTCGATGAATCAGATGTTTTTCTACAAGGAATGAAGTGAGCCATCTTGGAAAACCTATTAATAACAACAAATACATAATCTGCTCCCTTTTGTGTTTGAGGCAAGCCCAATACAAAATCCATTGATAAATCCTCCCATACATTTTCAGGAACAGGTAGGGGCATGTAAAGCCCAGTATTTTTAGACTGACCCTTGGCAGTTTGACAGATGTAACACTTCTTCACATACTTAGTCACATCTCTAAGCAGCTGAAGCCAATAAAATCTCTCCCGGACTGCAGCAACAGTTTTATCACAGCCCAAATATGCGGCTAAACCACCGGCATGTAAATCTCGAATCACCTTCTCTCGTAATGATGTTCGAGGAAGGCAAAGTTGATCCCCTCGCATTAGATACCCATCTTGCTCAAAGAACTCCTGTATAGGTTGACTAGTTGAACATATCTCCTAAATCTGCCCAAAATCATCATCACCAACATACAATCCTTCAATTGATCAAACCCTGAAATTTCCTGGCTCGAGGTAATTAACAAGCCAGCCCGCCGACTAAGCGCATCTGCCTTCACATTATGCACTCCCGACTTGTGATGTAGTCTGAATGGAAACTTATGCATGAATTGACACCATCTAGTATGCGTGTCTTTACTGATCCTCTTCTGGCTATTGAGGTATTTTAAGGCTTCATGATCAGAATAAAGGATAAACTCTTTTCCAATCAGGTAGTGCTCCCAAGTCTTCAAAGCCCTTACCAGAAAATAGAATTCTTTGTCATAGGTGCTCCATCTCTGTCTTGCCTCACTGAGCTTCTCACTAAAGAAACAAACTGGTTTCCGTTCTTGAGAAAGGCAGCTCCGACTCCCATCCCGTTGGCATCATAATCGACTTCAAATAGCTTGTCAAAATTGGGTAAGGCCAACACTGGGGTAGTGCATAATTTTTCCTTTAGAATGGCAAAGTTGTTCTTTACTTCCTCTCCCCATAAGAGTCTTCCCTTCTTCATGCACTCAGTGACTGGCGCTGTAATGGTGCTGAAGTTCTTTATAAACCTCCTATAGAAGGTAGCCAACCCATGGAAACTCTGAACTTCAAAAACTATTTTGGGAGTAGGCTACTCTCTGATTGCCTTCACCTTTGTCTCATCCACCTGTATTCCATCAGCACTAACAACATATCCCAAGAATAGCAATTTGTTTGTTAGAAAACTGCACTTCTTAAGATTAACATATAATTTACTGGCCTGTAGGACTGCTAGCACTTCTCTTAACTGCATCAAATGCTCATCTTATGTCTTACTATAAATAAGGATATCATCAAAGTAAATCACAATGAATTTACCAATAAAAGGTTTAAGCACCTGGTTCATCAGCCTCATAAAAGTGCTAGGAGCATTGGAGAGTCTGAAGGGCATCACCAACCACTCGTACAACCCCTCTTTTATTTTGAAAGCTATCTTCCACTCATCCCTAGGTCGAATTCAAATCTGGTGATATCCATTTTTCAAGTCCAGTTTTGAGAACCACTTAGCTCCATATAATCTGTCCAACATATCATCCAGCCTAGGAATTGGAAATTTATAGCCCACTGTTATTTTGTTGTTGGCCCTACTATCCACACACATCCGCCAACTGCCATCTTTCTTTAGAGTCAGTAAAGCTGGCACCGCACAAGGACTCATGCTTTCTTAAATATGCCCCTTTTGCAGCAACTCCTCCACTTTCTCCTTCAGAATCTCACTTTCCTTCGGGCTCATCCTGTAATGTGGAGGATTAGGTAAGTTAGCTCCAGGAATTAGGTCAATATGGTGCTGGATATCCCTTATTGGAGGCAACCCATCTAGAACCTCCTCTGGCATCAACTCACTAAACTCTGCTAATAAAGGCCTAACTACTTCAGGATACTCCTCCACTGACAACTCTACTCCCGCCTCATAGACTTGCTTCACCACCAAGGCATGAACCTGCTTCATCTTCTTAATTTCAGTCTCAAATTCCTCTATGACTGTGAGAAAGTTTCTTTCAACAGACTGTTTCTCCCTGCTCTTCAATGGTAGTAAGGTATACTTGATGCCGTCTTTCACCAGATTGTATTGATTGCTTCTTCTTGAATGTTAAGCATCCACGTCATATTGCCATGGCCTGCCAAATAGCAAATGACACACATCCATGTCTACCACATCGCAGTACAGTTTATCATGATACTTGCCAATCAAGAATGAGATTTTACATCGTTCTATCACCTCAATGCTTTCTGCTCTGGATTTTATCCACACGAGGGTATAAGGGTTTGGATGCTTCTCCATAGGTACCCCCAGCTTCTTTACTGCCTCTCGCCCGATAATGTTCTCTATGCCACCACTATCAATCACAATAGCAAAAATCTTGCCCAAAATGGTGCACCGAGTCCGAAACAGTTGATGGTGTTGGGATTGCCCCTCTTGCTTTAGAGCTAACATCATTCTCCACACTACATACACAGCTTCCTTGGCCTTCTCACCTTTATAATCTCCATCTTCACCATCAGGCTCACAATAATATTTATCTTCCTCATCTTCTCTAGTAGCCACATTTACTGTTTTCCTCTGAGGACATTCATTTGATCTATGCCCAAGTTGATTACATCCGAAACATTTTCCAATAATAGGTCTGGTATAAGGATTGATGCTCGCACTTTTCTACAACTGCGCCCCCTTCTCCTTTGTTTCAGTCATAGGTCGCTTGCCGGCTGCCTTGTCCCCCTGACTGGCTCTGCATTATAACGATTATTATTGTTGTCGCTATAACGATCATTTCTCCCTAGAACTTCTGGCACTGCTCTGCCCTTCTCTAGTGAATTAGCAGCCTTGAAATTATCAAAGCCTCTTCTGCTCCTTTCTTATTGCATTAGCTTCGCCTTCTTTGCCATATTTTTTGCTTCAGACAAAGTTCACAAAGTTTGAACTCCAATTCTGTCTCTAATGAATGACTTCAAACCATCAAGATATCTAGCCACCTGCAGCCCTTCTGTCTCTGACAAGTTATTCAGCTCAGCCAAGCGCATGAAATCAACTATGTACTCATGCACTGACCTATTGCCCTGCTGGCACCGCTGGTATTGCTGGAATATAATTTGTTCATAGTCTGGAGGTAGGAATTCTTGCTTTAACAGGCGCTTCATTCTGTACCAGGTGTATACACGACTCTTCCCTTCTCTCACCCTTTTGTTTTGCAATCTATCCCACCATACTGACGCTTCCCCTTTCAATCTACAAGCAACAAGTCTAACCCTCTTATCAGCTGGGGTCTCCATATAGTCAAAGAATCGGTCTATATCGGCAACCCAATCCAAAAAATCCTCTATCCCCAAGCCAACATTAAAATAAGGTATATCGACTTTTAATCTAAAGTCATTACCTTTTCTGTCATCATCTCGGCGTCTATAATCATATCTGTCATAACGGCCTTCACGAGGCCCACCATATCGTGGTCTGCCTCCATAACTAGTGTCCAACACTTCTACAAAGTCATCTTCTTCTAAACTATCTTCATGATGAGTTTGTCTGTGAACAGGAATAGGTCTGTCGACTGGGTCACCATGAGCAATAGCTACCCTTGGCCTTCTGTCATTTGGCCGGTTCCGGTTCACACCAACATTGAGAGCATCAAGGCGGTCTGCAATATCCTCAAATCGTTGTTCGAAAAGATGAAATCTACGATCCATCTGTTGTTCTAGGCGTCCCTGTATACGTTGCTCCAATCGTTGCAATGTTTCGTCCCCTAGGATCGGGGCTCCAGTCTCCTGAGCATCGTCAAGAAGACCACCGCTTCCACTAACTGTAGCCATTTGCTCTAATACCACCTGATGTAGCGTATAAGCATTCAAACAAAAGTGTGAAACTCAGAAATAGTGAACTGAATATTTTATTAATAAAAAAGCTCCCAAACCCTAGAGTTTTACAAGCTATTTATAGATAATAAGCTTAAAAAAACCTTAGGAGGCTGATTTGATAATTTATTCCAAAAAAAAAATAAATCACCATATCTACATCATAATGGAATAAAAATATTACATAATAACTGCCTTAAAAAAATGCACCAACAGATTTTCCTACCTAAATTAAATAAGTAAACAAGAACTACCAAAAATAGATAAAAAATATAAAACTGCCAAAACGGAGGCCTAAATGTTGAAATTTGACCTAAAAAGGCTGTCGGTCATCGCTTCACCAATGTGTTTGATTCGTTGGGTCGTTTCTCATTGGATTATGGTCGATAAAGACCCAAAATAAACTGCTCTCAGAAGGCCAAATGGGTTCTAATCCAACTGGCCCATAAACTACTTGGCCTTTTGCTTCTGTTTCTTCTTATCTAAGCGGTCCAAGAATTCTAAGTAAATACTCTTCACATCAGAATTTGTGTAATACCTTAGGAAGCCCCATCTTGTAAGCATGAATTGATTCTCAGTTTATGCTTTAAAAGCATTAAAATGATGAAAAATAGTTTTAGAGACATAGTTAGAAAGCAAATGTAAAACTTTTTCGAAAATCGTCGGTGTCGAAAATACTGTCGGAAAAATAGCAGTCCGGCTAAATTTAGAATTTTTGACCCAAATCTGGGGGATTAAATAAGTTAATTTTATGTGAAATTATGGTGAAAAGAAAGATTTGAAAAAATATTTTGGAACACTGAAAATAAAAGTAATGGCAAAATTATAAATAAAGACAACTTTGGAGATACTTTTGGAAATTCACTGTCTGAGATCTAGAAATGACCCAGAACTATTTTTAAAGGATAGAACAACTTAAAATAAGATATTTCACTCCCCACACTTGAGGTTGAATCTAAACAGAATTGACAAAATAAATTACAGAAAATTTTGGGGTAAAAAATACAAATAAGAAAAATTTTAGGCCAAAAATGCAATTAAACAAAGTTGTGAGACCTACTCTTTCTAGAAACCAGACAAGGTGGCCGGCCAAAATGGTGGGGGATGGATTTTATTGAAAAAAAATGATTAATTGTTTTATTACTTAATTGAATAGGTGACAAATCATCAATTCTAGAAAATTTCATTATTTTTGTCTTCATTTTTGTTTAGTTTGACTTTGTACAAATAAAAGAGGATGGAAAATAGGAAATGAGGAAGTTGTAGCGAACCAAATGGAAGGAGAAAACCAAAAAAAAAAAGAATAAGTCTTCCAAATTTTTCATAGAAATCAACAAAAAATAGCTAGGAAATTGAAGAAGGAAGATGAGGGAAGAAAGGAAATTGGTATTCAAGCTTTATGGAGGAAGAAAGAAGATGGAATTTAAGAATTTAATCTAAGGTAATGATTCTAAACTTATCATTTTTAATTGTATTTAAGAGTTCTATAGCATGATTTGGCAAATAATTGAGGTAATTAAGCTAAAAATGCAAAGAATGAGCTAGGCTTAATATAGTTTCTAAATTCTGTTTTAAGGCAGTAATTTATGGCTAATATTCCCAAATTTTAAAGATTGAATTTGAGGATGGTTAAAACATGAAAGTTGTAGATGTCTGTTAAAGAAGTTTGGAAAATTCGAAGTGAGAAAAGAGTTATTGAGTAAAAACTATGACTGGCCTGGAATTAGGGTTATTGAAAAATGCTACTGTGTTTTTATTGTATATAATGATAGAGACAGAATTAAAAGATGTATTCAACATGAAAAATGTTCATTTATGTCTTATATATAATACTGTAGAATGGTTTTGCAATTGGAATTGTAGTTTATGAGATATTAGGTCATAAGTATAGACTACCAGGAATGACTATTTAATAGAATATAGGTTACAAAATTCTATTAATTTGAGGACCTTAAAGTTTGATTAGAGAAAGTGTTAAAAAATAAAAATGTTCATTTATATGTTATATAAATGTCTGAAAACTGGTTTTATAATTGGATGAGTATGGAATTAATTATAGGCATGGAAACAGGGCATGTCTGGATAGAGATTTTAGGGCAGTAATTTAATTTTGGAAATTTACTAATAATTGTTCAGTGATCCAAAAATTCTAAAATTTGGATATGTTATAATTTTTGTGTCTATTTTCAATAGGAAAAGGAATTACAATAATTTGTTAAGTATTGATTGAGTTATTAGCAAAAGAACAGAACCTGCCAGAATAGGATTTCAGGCAGAATACAGGGTAGCAGGGCTGATTATAGGCTTAAGTTTAAATTAACACCATAAATTGTATAGTAGAGATTTTAATGTGAAATTTGGATAGGTTAGAATCTTATATGTTAAGTTTAATTAAGAATAAGAATTGAAGCAATTGGATAATTGTAGAGAGAGATATGAGTAATAAAACACAGACTGTCAGTAAGGTTCTTTATAGGCAAAATTCTAGTAACTTGAAAATTTGAGAAATTTTCTTTAATATATGTATAAGTAATGTAATTTTATGTTAACTAGTATCTTAATGGAAATTAATTGGATATGTAGAGTCATGAATGGATAAGAGATGTGATGAGTATCAAAAGAGATAAAGCAAAGAACCAAGGATAAAGAAAAAAGGGAAATGTTGAAGTTATAAGCTAAGGTGAGTAATGTATACATCATTATACATACTCATGTTTGATTTGTTGACCCAATGAGTATGTTTCCTTCTTGATTAAATGTCACTTGTTATTGTTGATTATTCTTTGATCTTCCTAACAATTGAAATTATTCCATATTCCTTGATTGCTATTGTAATACCTGTCATTTTTTTTGTTATTTTATTAATTGTATGTTTGTTAAATTGATTGAGAATATAAGAATGTTTTGAGGAATCCAAAAATTCTGTATGCATGGAGGATTTTGTGAGGCTGATTCCATGATTTTAAAGGAATAATTTGGTAAAGTGTAAAACATAAAAGTTGTAGATTTATACCTTGTATTTAGGTATGTAAAATAGTTCTGTAAAATTCTGTGTGTGTGAAGAGATATGCCTCATTGAACAGGACCTATCTGGTTCATTATTTCTGCAGGAATCTGAGAATGTTTAATTTTTCTGGGAATGATTGAGGCTGAATGAGTCAAAAGTATAAACATGAGAAATATTCACTTATGTATTATTTTGTTGGCTGTAAAATTTCAGGGGAATTGGATAAGTATAGCTCAATTGAGAGTGAAATTTATCAGATCTGTTCAAATGATGTTGGGATAGTAAAGTCAGGGTGAATTTTAGAAATTCACCATAGTTTGTGTAGATATCCTTTTAATTATATTTTGGATATATTAGACTCTTGAGTGTCTATTTTAAGTGACAAAAAGAATCAGGGAGTTTGGATGTCTGTAACTCATTTGCGAGCTGGTTTAGTATGAGTTGTCAAGGAAGGGTTTCAGCTCGGCAGAATCTGGCAATGCGAGTCGGTAATGTGAAGTGACATTGCGAGTTGGCAATGCGGAGTGGCATTTTGCGAGCTGGGATATGCGAGGTGGCATTTGGTGAAGAGGATAATTGGCGAAGTGGGATTGCCGAGGTGGCATTTGGCGAAAAGGAGAATTGGCGAAGTGAGATTGACGAGGCGGCATTTAGCGAAGAGGAGAATTGGCGAAGTGGGATTACCGAGGCGACATTTGGCGAAAAGGAGAATTGACGAAGTGGGATTGCCGAAGAGGAGAGAATTGGCGAAGAAGCATTGCCGAGGTGGCATATGCGAAGAAGGAATAGGCAAGACAAGTTTGGCGAAGAGGCATTGCCGATGTAGCATATGCGAAGAGGGAATAGGCGAGGCGAGTTTGCGAGGTAGCATATGCGAGGTGGCATCTGCGAAGTGGACATGCGAAGTGGGATTGGTGAAGTGGATTTGGAGAAGTGGCTTATGCGAGGAGGCATTGCCTGAGTGGATTGGCGAGGCGAGCTGGCGAAGCAAAACTGAGAGGCAGTAGCTTATTTAACCAGTTGCCCAGTAGCTTTTCTTTCACGATTTTCTTCTTCTTCTTTTCTTCTTTCTTCTTCATTTCTTCTCAAATTTGTTCAATTTATTTTCTAATGCATTAATACTCAGAATTAATGCATTAAATCACTAAATTATCACATTCTAAAGCATCAACCTTCATTTTCAAGGAAGATTTTTCAAGGAAATAAGTTTTTGGAGAAATAAGGTAATTTTTCTTCAAATGTCATTCTCTCTATATTAATGAAATTCTGGTAGTTAGGATAGTTAATTATGGGTATATAGGACCTATTGCAATCATTTAATGCTATTAATTATAATTAATGTGGGAGAAATCAGAATTTATGGATTATCATGAATAGTGGCGTGAACAGTAAATTCGTAATTAATTTCAGATTTTCTTTAAAGAGATGAATTAATTGATGTTGGGAATCAAAAATAGAAAC
>CANXYC012374186.1:0-43793 GCA_948193065.1 Aleurites moluccanus | reverse complement strand
CTCCATCCAGTCCATTGTAGCTGTCCCTTCATGTACTTCCCCTATTTTATAGTTTCTTCCTGTATAGTACAGAACCCGTTCAGTTGTGGTAGTCTTTCCTGCATCTATGTGAGCCATAATTCCAATGTTGCGGTAATCCTTCAATGGTACTGCACGTTTTCCCTCTGGAAAAGGAGAAGACAGAAAACATGTCAATATTAACTAAAAGCATGAGAAATGGCCCAGTTAGCATTTGACAATGTAACTTCATATTTTCAATGTTTTATATGATGAAGTTCACATAATCTATAATGCAAATAAGTAAAAGTGGCTCTTGCCAACAGTAGTCCACCAGACATTATTTATTTCAAGTAGGATAATTGACTTTTAACAAATATTACTTCTCATGACTGAACTGCTTTTCTGGGGAGAACATAAAATGAAGCAGACACTTTGGCAAGGGAAACGTAATTTGTATTTCCAAATTATTTGCAAACATCAAACCTCATAATTCCCACTCAATTATAATCATTGACTTGTCAGTTAAACGTAGATAGGCCTAATTGTAGATTAATGATTCCTTTGATTACTCCACCCCATCAGCTAACAAAATCAAAACTTCAAAAAACCAGCAAGCGTTGGGTGAGCTTAAAAATAAATACAGAAAATACAGACACAAAACAAAGAAAAATAATCAAAAACCCAATTTCGAAAATTCCATCATCAAACATATAAGAAATGAAAAAGAAACATTAAAAATGGGATTAAACACAGACATCTAACAGCTATTTCGCAAATGATCTCACCAAATAAACCAAATACCACAATCCCAACAAAAGGATACACAATACATAGCATCAGAACAAAGAAATTCAGTAATTGAAGTAGCAGACAAACTAAATTGAAAGAAATGGAGAAAGAGAGACCATCAGCAGCCATGGCAAAGACAGAGAAGTTTCTCCTCCTCTGTTGTTGACGTGAAATGGAGACTCTAGAAGACTGTGCACCAATATGCACGCAGCCCAAGAAATGAGAGAGCGAGGAAGAGACTGAAGAAGGGGAGACTGAAGCTCGAGGAGGGAGACCCAGAAACCGAATTGGGCTACAAAGAGAATTAGCTTTCCTTTGAGACCCATTGAAGCTGCAGAATGATGAGCCCGAACTCGTTAATCTCAAAGTCTCTGTTGCCATTTTCTTGGTTTAATGTAAGTGTTTCCCAGTCTTTCCCTCACTCAAGGGTTCAGTAGTGAATGGATGTTATTTTGGGTCTGGCTTAGCGCTCTATTTATTTAAAGGGCAAGGAAAAAAGATGAGGATTCCCAAATTAGGGCAACATAAAAATGGATGAAATTAAATCAAATACAATTAAATTTAAATAAAAAATTATGGTTTAAATTATTTTATATTTAATTATAATTTTAAATTTTTTATAAATTTGATTTTTAATTTGATTATGATTTAAAAAATAATTAAATCAAATTAAATTAATAATATAATAAAATTACGTTATTTAATGTTTATTTAAAATATTTTTTAAAATAGTATTAATTGGAGAGTTAAAAAGTTATTGGATAGTTTTTTTAAATATTTTAATTAATAATTTTTTAATTTATTTAAATTGATTGTTTATCTATCCATAATTTTTTAATTTTTAATTTTTATTTTTACAAATTATAATTTAACTTCAATTTCTATATTTTGGAGGATTTTTATATTGTTATTTTAATTATTATTTTTTTTTTGATATTTTATTATAATGCTATATAATTTCAAATACATAATTTTCTTTTTATAATATTTATGAGGTTGATTGTTAATATGATTTTATTTTAATATTTGTTAAATTTTATGATTTTTTTAATTTTTAATTTTATTTATTATTTTTGTCAAACCGACCAAATTGATTATTCAAACCGAATACAAATAGTCTTTATTTGGATTTTTTATTATTATTATTTAGTTTAGTTAGAGTTAAAATATTTAAAAATTAATTTTATTAGTTTAATTAAAAATATTTATTATAAATCGACTAAATCATACTATGAATACCCTATTTCAAATAAGAAGAATGACAATTCTGAAAATTTTCTAAATTATGATGGTTAAAAATAGGGGTGTTCGAGAGTCGGGTTGGTATAATTTTACCATCACATTCAATTTAATACATAAATAACGGATTAAATTTTTTATCTTCCAATCCAATCCCTTAAAAAATTAAAATCAATCTAATCCAATACATGGATTGGATGTGACAATATTGTGCGATTTTATATTATATAATTTTATATTATATAATTTACATTTTTTATTAATTACTATTCTATAAAAAATAAAATATACTAATATATTCAACCAAAATATAAAAGGCATAATAATATAAAATTAAATGGGATATAATTTATTTTTAAAATTTGAGGGAGATTAATACAATATGTCAAATCTTATGAGTTAAATAATATTCAAAAAGATAAGATTTTTTTTTTCAAATCTAAAATTTTTAAAAAGAAATTCTTATATTTATTTTAATAAAGATAAATTATTAAAAATTTTCTTTAATTTAATAAAACATACACTTTAAATTTATTATTTATTATAAAATAATTTTTAAAAATTAAATTGATCAAAATTAAATATATAAGTATTTTATAAAAATTTTAAATAGTGATTGCTAATTTATCGGAAATTATGAATCTTTTATAATAATATAAAAATAATTTTTATTTTATTAAATTAAAACATATTTTAATGTAAATTTTTTTTCTTCGGGCGCATACCTTATTTTTATCCGCAAATATAAGAGATTTTGGTCTTTTGAAAATTGCCTATCCAATCCAAACTTGAAGCTTAAAAATAGCTCACGACGATGCATTTAATTTAGGAATTTTTTATAAAAATATGGAAAAAATAAAAAAAATATATTTTTATTATTATAAAAATATATATATATTTTAAATTAAATACTTAATTTTTTTTTTAAATACGACATATATCAAATATATATTAAAAATTATATTTTTGAATTATAAAAAATATAAAAGTGAAAGAAAAAAAAACAGTAAAAATAAAATAAAACAATAAGTGGTATAATTTTTCCTTTAATTTAATCACATAAATTCAAACCGCTTCAATTCTTATTTATTTTAATTAATATTTTAATTTTGTGATAAATTTAATTTTATACCTTATTTGATATAAATGAATTTAAAAAGATTTTATGAAATTTATTTGTAAATTTATAGTTTTATATTTATTTTAAATTTAAATTTATTTTAAATTTTAAATAATTAAATTTTTAAAATTAAAAATAATTAAATTAAATCCTATCAAAATAATTATTATTTTTAAATAAATTTTATAATTTTAAATTAATAAAATTTAAAAAATTAGAATGCTTTTATTAATTGTAATTTTACATGAAATACGAAATCGAAGAAGGTGCACTCTTTGGTTATTTTTACCTCTTTATCTTTTTCAATTTGATTTTTCAAATTGTCCTATTTGATTTTTTGAGAAACCATGGGAAAAAAAGGAAAAGGGAAATTAAGACATGTTTTATTTTTTTTTTTAATTTTTTTCCGACAAGATTCAAACATTATTTTTCCTTTATAAATTATGAAATTAAGATATTGTGAAAATTTTCTTACCCATATATAATTCATTTAACATTTATGCTGTAAAAATTTATTTTAAATACCATTGAAATCTATCTATTATAATTAATCTTCATTCATTTCCTATTTGTTTTATATTATTCAAACATGCTTAAATAGTTTAATTTTTTTTTTACATATTAAATTAAAAATTTGCCTAAAAATATTTTTAAGCTTAATTAATATTTTATATTTTTAATTTTAATAATTATAAAAATTATTATCAGATTTGACTAACAATATCATAAAAGTAGACAAATTAATATTTAATTAATCATTCATTTGAATGGATTTAAGTAGACAATTTATTTTAATAATTTGTACTAAATATTTTTATTATATTTTAATTTGGTTTAAAATATTATTTTGGATTTAATTTTTAAAACCACTAATGAATGAAACTAATAACTTAATTGTAATTATTTATTTGTTATATTAGAAAATATACAAAAGAAAAAAAATTGAACATGTGTTTATAAATTTTTTATTATTCAAAAATTTATAAGAATATAATTTACCAAATGGAATATTAAAATGAATTCTAAAATTATACTAAATATAATATTTATTTTATTTAAAATAAATTTTATATTTATTATTTAATATATTAAATATGAAAATTTATTTGCAAATAAATTTTATTTCTAAATGAATTGAATTTCTCGATAGAATTAAACTAAACATAACATGAATTAAAATTTAAATTCGAAACCTCATGATTTTAAAAATAATTTCAATATTATTGAATTAAAAATATATTAATTATCTTATTATAAATTGAAATCACTTAGGAAACAAATATTTTGAAACTGTATTATTTTTCTCTCTTTTGTTTGGATACAAAGGAGATGAAAGAAAATAAATTTATTTTCTTTTACTATATTTTTCTTTCTTTTTTTTTTCTCTAGAAAAAATAATTATCCTTCCTTCATTATTTTCATCTCTCTTTCCAAATAAGGAAAAATTTCATTTCACTCTTTTTTTTTTTCTCTCATCCAAACAAGAGATAGATCTGGCTTTTTAATACTTAAAAAATAAAAAATAATAATTTATTTATTTGTGAATGAGAATGATTAAGATTTTGGTTTTTAATGAATCATTTGAGACCTTTTATTGAAATTTTGACGTCCCTTGGAGTTCAATTGTTTCTTTATATAAACATTGAGACATAAAATCCCATTTTTTATAAACATTGAACAATTTAACTACACAAAGCTCTAAACTAGAAATTATTAGATCAAATAAATGAAGTTTTCTTCAAATTAAAAAATAAAACTAGAATTAAAATTTTTTAGATGAAATAAATAAATTTTTCTTCAGATTAAAAAATTTCATATTGTATAATAAATAACTTATTCAGAAAATCAAGAAAATTCAACTTTTCAAGGAGAAAAAAAAGTGTGAATAAAGATTATAAATAATGTCCATAATTTTTTATATTTTAATGCAATAATAAGAATGTTATTGACAATTAAATTTTATTTTTCAAATAATTTCTAAAACATAGTTAAGACAATTTTTCTAAAAAATATATTTTCAAATACATATATATTTTGGAAAATATACGTCCTAAGAAATAGTCATTTTATAGGAAACGAGGCCACAGGAAAAAATAAAAAATAATTAAACACCCTTAGCCTTATTAATCTAGTTAATTAATATATAGACCCAGTATTGTCATGAACTTAATAATAATAATAATAATGGTTGTAGAAAAGATGAGCCCAAGAGTATTTATTAGAGCAATAGTTATATATGGCAAAACAAATATTATCATCGGTTATGCGGGTTGGGTTGAGTGCTACTATATATTTTTTATGTGTTATATTTTGAAAAAATTTTAAAATTTATATAATAATTTTTAAAAATTATAATTTAATAGTGTTTGATATATTAAATTTAATGATATATTTCTTGTGATAAATAAAAATCAAATGAATAGTAAAAATTATATTATAAATTTTATATATAAAATTTAATGATTTAAATTTAACGTATTTATAATAATTTTTTATTATTTATTTATTTTTATTTAACATAAAAAATATATTGTTGAATTTATTATATAAAATACTATTAAAATATAATTTTTAAAAAATTTTATAAAACTTTTTAAATTTCAAAATATGACACATAAAAACCACAATCTATTAAGACTGAACTAAATTAATTACAGGATCTGAAGGTGATCCACTTCTCCAGTAGACCTTTCTATCTCATCTAATGCATCACCAACAACCTCCACGCAATCAGCCAATGCTGCAGCGTCTCTAGGGGCTAATTCATTGCATTTACATAGGTTTTTCATTAATTCTGATGCTAATGTCGTGGATTTAAGGGTTACGTTGAGGGCAACATGGACGAGTATTTTTGGGTTATTGTGAATTTGGCTTGAATAACTTGAAAGAGAGGAATAGCACAGTTCAGGATAGGTTGTTTTGGCACAATTTTTTTTTTTTTTTTTTTTATGTATTGGGTATTAGTATTTGTGTTGGCTGAGGTAGAGATTTTAATTATGTGGGTAGAGAATAACAGAATAATTAAAATTGACATTATTATTGTATGGCTTAGAATTGAACTTCCTATAATTTATTAGAATATTTACTCAAGGTTTGCTAGGGAAATTAATTAAAAAGGAAGTGTTAATTTGATAAAGTGAAAAAATTATAATAGTGTAATATTAATTCTAATTAAAATTTTTAATTGGAATGGAAAACTAATATCATATCAACATATGTAGATATAATTTATTATTATTAACTACTAGAATTTAATTTAATATCTTATTAATTCTTAATATGGGACTTGCTCTAATGTTATTAATGAGAAGGGAAAATTAAATTAAAATAATTAATTTATCTTGTATTGTAAAATTAAATTTATTATAAACTTAATTTTAAGGTAAAGTCAAATCCAAATTCAAGTCCATCTTAAGATAATGAATTGAAGTTATAATAAATTAGATTTTCTTATTATTTTTAACATAGGATTTCCCATATTATATTGTAATAAATAAATTAAAAATATTTTTGAGATATATATATATAAAACACATAATGATAATAATATAAATGTGAATTAAATATTATAATCTAATTTGGATAAAAAATAAACTCGAATAAATCTATTTACCAAAATAAAGTTCCAATCTTTAATTTCTGAAATTTAAGATGTAAATCTTTAATTATTTGGGTTCGGTCTGATTCGCACATACAAGGCTTTGATTAAAGGAGAAAAATGATAAAAACTGTGATAAGATGGGTCCTTATCCTAATTTCGATGATAATTTAGGGCCCGCATTTAATGCATCTATTCACACCTTCTTCATTGCTGTACAGTGTTTAAACTTAGACAATAGCCCAATGGGTAATGGCCACCATCCAGGACCCAATCCCAATCCAAGACCTACCACAGAAAGAAACTTGACCCAATGTGGACCATTTCAGCTATCTAACCTGATATTTAAACTGTAATGGAGCCTAATTATAAATTAAAAAAAAATAATCAGAAATGAATACTAAATTTATTAAAATAAACAACAAAGAAGAAATATAATGATGGAAAACATCATTTAAAAGTATAATTTAATGAAAAATTATTAAATATAATAGACGTATATTCATTCTATTCACATAAAAATAAATTCTTTATACCTTCCCTTTATTTCTTGTTATTTGTTGGTATTATATTTACAATTATATTTTTATAATAATAATTATTAGTATTTTAAATAAATTTACCTTTAAATAAAGTATAATATAAATTAATGAATTTAATATATTGTGCGAATGAATTTAGTTAATTAAAAACTCATTTCATCCAATAAAATATAATAAAATTAAGTGACTACAATATTATTCCTATTTGATAGTTTCCATTTGAAATTTTTAGTAAAAATAGAAGTTACCCCTCAATCTAATTAGAGTTTTTTTTTTGTTATTATTATTTTTTAATCGTATATTAATAATATTCTAGAATTTCTTTTCATTAATGATTTGTAGCAAAGTTTTCTAAACATCTTATGCTTTGGCCCCTCCCTTACCATTTATTTATTTTTCCTTTTCTCCTTACTTGACTATTGATTCATTGTATTGTAGGGCACTGGCAGTTGGAAATTTGTATCTCAACGTACACCATCTATAATGGAGAGGCAAAAAGAGAAGAGGGAAACAAAATAAATCAAGGGAAATAAGAATTTAAACCATAAAATATATAAAAAAAATTACTTACACATCTATATATAATTTAGCCATAGTTATATATATGATATGAGTTCCTCAAGCAATTACACTTAATGCTCAACTCAAAGAAACCTCAAGCAATTGCCCATTGACTTGAACTTGGTATGGGCACTTGGATATACATATATATGACAAACCACTAAATAGACAACACTAATCAATAGTTTCAAAGATAAGAGCCCAAAATAAATTCAATTCAAGCTAAAATTTTCGCTTTCTTGAGCTTTCTGGAGAATTGGGTTCGCAAGAAACTCAATTACTATATATATTACAAAAAGACATAAAAAGAGCAATAAAAACAACATTATTGTCAATTGTTATAAGAAGAAGCATAGTTATTGATAAGAGCCAAGGCAATACTAGTAAGATGAGCAATTTTCACTATATGTTTCCTTGTAATAATCTTCACATTCCCATCCGTAGGCGCCTCAGAAAATCCATCCAAACAAGTTTCATCATCTGTTAAGGCTGCACTAACCCATGTTTGTATATCATCCATTACTTGATAAAAGTTTGACCCTTTAGCTTGACCCATCTCCCCAATAGATCTTTGAAGCTCAAAAACAGAATCACCAACTACCTCTACACAATCTACTATGGCTGCAGCCACTCTAGGCTTTAAACCATGAGTTCTTGACATCCTTTTCATCAATCTTGATGTTGATTTTGTGGCTTTTAGGGTGACATTAAGGGCAGTATTGGCTAGCAATTCAGGGTCGGTCTTGATTTCGCCTGCGTAGATGGAAAGGGAGTGGTAGCATAATCTTGGATAGGTTGTGTTTGTACATGATGTTTTGATGTATTGGGTATTTGTATTGTTTGGTAATGCTTTAGTGGGTTTGATAGAATTTACTTTGGTAGAGAATTGGAGAATTAGAATAGCTATTAATATATAGACTAAAAGTGAATTTGCTTCCATTTCTCTGTTTTTTTAAAGGTGAGTGAAGGATTATTTTTGTGTGTGAAGGAAAAGAGAAGCTAGCTAATTTATAGAAAATGCTTAAACTGCTTGTGGTCCCTACATTAGGGAGAAAAAAAGCATGATTTTAATGATGAAGAAGACTAATCTTTTGGGAAGGGCCTAATCAAGAAAAGTTGATGATTTACTTATAAATCAATGGATAAAAACAAATTAAACCTCTATTTGATTAGGATATATATATTTTTTTTATATTGTTTATTTGTTATATTTATTTAAGACGTTGAAGTCAGAAAATTAATTATAGATAAATTAAAAAAAAAATTATGTGTGAAAAATTAAATTTAAATAGATTGAATAATTTTTTTTTATATAAAAAATTAGGTTTAAATAGGTTTGATTAAAATTTATCTATAAATTAATATTTTTATTTCTTACTAGAATAATTCAATAATTTCGTCTTATCAGAACTAAAATAAAAAAAAAAAGAAGTTAAATCTTAACTATGTAAGCAGCTTATTTCACATTTTAGTAAAAAACATTTCACCCATTCCATTTTAGATCAAAACTTATAGTATTTCTGTGAATGAGATCATAAAAATTAGACTTGTTATTAAAATTTTGCTGAATTATATGACTTTGCAATTAACCAAATTTACGAAATTAGCAAACTTTACTACCATGTGATTAAGAATATATTTAAAGATATTCTCACCGTAAATTGAGTTATAAGATATATGCTATCAAGTTTAGATTCGATTATATAACCTTATAACTTGCAATTAATTTACTTTATTTAAGTATCCCATTTTAATTGATATTATTATTATTATGACTTTATTATAAATTACAAGGTGGTTATGGATCAAACTTTCTCTATCGCACATGGATAAGCAAAATTGTCTGAAATGAAGCGAATAGCATCATGAATCCATGAAAACAAGGACAAAAGTTGAAGATTATCATGAACCAAGCAACTGTTTATAAAACTTATCACTTGATAAAATAAGACAAAATATTATATCGCACGTAATTAATTGAAAGAGCCATTGTCTCTGCCAATTGGCCCTCCTTCTCTGTTCTATCTTTTTCTGGGGTTTTAAAATCAGAATTTGAGCTAATTAATCATGGGAAGTATTATTTTAGACAAGATTTAAAAGTCTCATATAATAATAAAAAAAAATTCTTTGTATTATAATGAAAATTCAATATTTTCTGTATAATTTAATTTAAATCAGTATAATATGAGAATCGGATAAACCAATTCTAAACAAAAAAAAAAAAATATTAATTAAAATTTTCTAGAACAAAAATATATTACAATAAAAAAAATATTAAAGTTTAATTCATAAAAAAAATTAAATATTAAAATATTTTTAAAACACAGAAAAGCACGTATAACAAAATAAAAATTTAAGTTTTAATTTGGTTAAAACTATTTATAAACTTAGAAAATAATTTTATAAGTCAATTAAGTTTGTTTAATGGTTAGAACTTTACAAAATCAATATTTGGTTTAAAGTTTTATGGAGCAATAAGAGATTAATGTTAACAATATATTAATAGTTAGTACTGAGTAGTATTTAATAATTACTAATAACTATACTTATTAATTATCACTAGTTAGTTGTTAATTAGTTATTACTTATAACTTAACACTTGTGACTTGTTATTATGTGGCTAATATATATTTAAATTTAATTAATAATGTCATAATTTCTAAATATGCACTATATAACTTAAAACATCTCCAATCAATTATTATAAATAAGTATAATAAATTGTACGATAAAATAATATAATTACTATAAATTATAAATATAAAGTAATTATATAATAATTAAGTCTTAGTAAATTATAAATATATTATTATATATATGTTTAAAAAAAAATTAAAATTTAAGATTATTTTAAGCGTTTATGTTTTAATTTGTATGAAATCAAAAAAATTATTTAAAGAGATGCATTTATCAGTCAATTGAAATTGGTTTAATTATTAAAACTTTACAAAACTAATGTTTGGTCAAGAGTTTAATACAAACTCATATTTTTAAATTTTATATATTTATCTCTTTTTCCTCTTCAATATATATATTAATACATTTATATTTTTTCTCTTCACTACATATATTTTTTATATATATTATATATTAATACTTCTTATTCATATTTTTAAAAAATTATTATGAATTAATAATATATGTAAAATAGTAAAAATAAGAAATTTATTATTTTACCCAGCAATAAATATATATATAATGATTCTACATATATTTATAAAATAAATATTCATAATTTTATGTAAAAAGATTTTCGATTCTGAAAATTTTCGATTCAATTAAATAATTTTAGGATCCCTGATTACCTTTATCTTTAGCTGATCCTTGAATTAGGTTAATAGCAATAATTAGTTAAGATATGATGCAAATAATTAAAATATCATACATTTAACTGACTCAATTGCCTAACATGATGAAGCCATGTTTATAGTGTGAAAGAAAGAAAGAAAGATTGTTTCTGGTAGCGCTTTATGCATCCAAAAAATAATGTCTAATGTCAAAATCATACTTTTTTTCTTTAAAAAAAAAGAAGAAAAAGATTTTTCCATATACAAAAGGAAAAAAAAAAAAAAAAAGTGTGACTTTCTTAATAAATATGTATGATTTAAAAAGGAAAAAATGCAAAGAATTAAATGTATAATCTTCTACGTTATACTATTAAACAAGCAAGTTAACAACACGTCTCACTCTTTCTAAATTTTAATCCACTAATATATATATTTATATATAGATTAAGACCCATTTGATTTACCTTTTCATATCAATTATTAACTATTAGTTAGTGACTGATATAAATATTAACTGATAGCTGATTATTATAAGTATTTAATAAAATTATTATTAGATATTAGTTATTAATATGTTTGATTACAATTAAAAATAAATATTGATATTTATTTTTTATTTAAATATTATTTTAAAAAGATAATTTAGCCTTTTATAATTTAACTTTTTTATTTAAATAAGTAAAAAAATTTAATTTTTTTTTTAATTAGAATTGTTGTAAAAAATAAGAGTTTGATTACCCAATTATCATTGACCAAACAAATTTAATATAACTATTGAAAATTAAAAAATTAATAATTATATTATAAAATTTTATCAAACATCCACTAAAAATTAATAGACTATAATCTCTCTAAAAAACAGATAGGGATTAATTTACTATTAAAATAAATTATTATTTATTTATTTCACTTTATAATTATTTTTATATCGGAATTGATATGAATTTATTTTGTTCAAAATGAAAGTAAAAATATATAGAATTTTATGAAAAATTATGGAGTGCACATTATATTTATAAATACAGAAAATCTATATAATATTGTGAAAATTATATCTCAAAATTCATGTCATGACATTATTAATTATAAGTATAATGTTTGTGATTCAGAAGAAGAGGGGAAAGACAGCAACTTGGATTAAAGTTGTCTCAAGTCTATTCGCAATTGCAGGGATATTACTGTTTAGTTGTTGGTCTTACATGTTATATGCAGGTACGAAGGATGGTGATCGCGAAGGCTGGTCTGGGCCATTCTAATAATAATAATAAAAAAAAAAAATTATTAATTTTTAGAAAAATTTTCATTTAGCTAATTAAAATTCATTTTTTTATACAAAATTTTTTTATAGTGCCTTCCAAACTCAACATTTTATATAGAAAATTTTCTAAGTCTACTCAAAATTAATTTCTCAACATTTGATATAGAAATTTTTTTAAATATATTCAAAATTAATTTCTTTATTTCATCTCTGATTACAAGGAAAGATAACCTTGATGACAATAATAGTGATTCTTTTTAAGCATAGTGATTGCAGGATTGCCATATTTGCTGCCTCAACATCTGTTTTATTTGAAGTGCGATTTTATCATATAATTTTTTGGAATATAAATTTTATTTTGGTGAATTATAAAAATAAAATACTAACATATAAACAAATAGAGAATTTTATTATATTGACTTGATTCAAACTTTTATAGTTAAAGTGATTTAATAAAAAATATTATAAAAATAACTCTATCTCTTCAAATTATATAAATTCTCACACGTTATCAAAGCAAAAAACTAATAAATTTCTTCATATTCTATTGATTATGTTGAATTGTGAAAGTATTATTTGTTTTGATGTTAACCAAATACCTCAATCTGTATCTTTTGATAGTATCTATATATAATTTATTTTTCAGAAAATGATGCTCTTTTATGGGTTACTTTAATATGTGATAGAGATATTGGACTTTTTATTCCTGATATTTATTGTTAAAGCAAACCATTATAGTCATTCATAATTTGTTGTTTGTTGTTTTGAAAATGCAGGTGTTGCACATCAAGATTGTTAGCAAATAGAGATGAACTAAAGCTTCATTATGTCTACCTTAATGCAATTGAGACAAATTACTTAACATTCTTACATATATACTAAATAATCTAAAATATATTGTGGATGCAAGTAGAAGTTTAAAAAATTGAATGTGATTCATTATAAAATATAGTTTTATGAATTGAATGTTCTCCAGCTAATTAAAAAATTAATAATAGCAAATTTAGTATAAGAGAATAGATTTTTAAATGGCTACACATAAATTTCGTTGCTACACATTGGGCAGTTTTTAAAATGACGATGCATAAATATCGCGGAAAAAAAAATTTTAATTGAAATAATTAGGAGTTAATTGTTTTTAATTGGCGACGCATAAAATGGTGTTGCCAAATATTGTCCATATTAAATTTAGGTGTACGTGTACCTTAAATTTGTATTTACTTCGGTATGATATATATTAAGGCAATTATATGTCACTAAATATTAAAAAAGAGTGACAAGAAGTCTTTTTTTTAGTGTCAATATGATTGATGTATTAAATTATTTTTTATATTTTAATTTTTATTCTACAAAATAATAATAACTTCTTTAGAAAATAATTATAGAGAAAATATTTGAAATTAGCATATGCACTTAATGAGTTATTAATTTTATTGTTATATTTTTTTTTTTATATCAGGTCATTGAGATAGAAAATAACCAACAATTGTAATGATTTATTCATGAAGTTTAAAGCTGAAAATCTACACATTTATGAAGTTTTTAGTAGTATTAGTTGAAGATCTCATGTTTCTAGTTTATACTTCCACTATTTGTAGACATTGTCATTTGTTTATAAGTATTGAATTCATTGTTTCTATTACATTTCAGTATTAATTAATTACATCATTCTTTCTTTTTATTTAAAATATTAACTACTAATTTATATATTTCTTTTATTAAATAATATTAATATAAAATACAGATACAAAGAAAATAAAATGCAACAAAGAGCCCTTAATAACAATAGAATTAGAAGCTAATATGAAAGTCGTTAATAACTTTAATAATGAGGACTAAATTATTTGTCTCAAAATATTATTACTGGAGTCAAATATATTTGTTCGTAAAAGTAGATATAGAAAAAAAAAAAAAAAAAAAAAAAAAAGCAAAGAAAACTGACACTAAAAGATATTAAGGGAAATTTTATTTGCCTCTAAATATGACTTTTAGTTGCAAATTACATAGTTGCTAATATTTATATATGGGCAATTTTAGTCACCATATATAAGTGGTTATTAAAGGCAATCTAATTTACCTCTAAATATGACATTAGGAGCAAATATTTATTTTTGACCAAAATATGTCCTTAACTATTTTTAGGGACAGCAGTATTTGAATCAATTATTTTATATGCCTCATATTTAATAGAATAAAAAAAAAGATATATTTGTCTTCATATAATACGAAATAAAATAAAACGATAAATTAAGTATTATCATTTTTAAACTCCGTAATAATTCCTAATATCATAAATTAATTTTATACATTATTGTAAATTTAATTTTCAAGTTCAATTAAAAGCTTATTATTTATAATGAAATTAAAATTTTTGACTAATATTAATCTTATATATTATTGCCAACAGTATGCTCTTAACATTTACTAACTGAGTCAACTTCTAAGATTAATAGTACTATATTTTGTTTGGATCCTAAATTACTAACTAATAATTGATAGAGGTATTCAACCCAAATATATTTTGTGGTCAAGATTTTTGTTGTTTCAATCAATATATTTTTATAAGGAAAATTTTGGCATCATCAAATTTGGACCATTGAATTCATGAATATTATAGAATCTGAGATTCTTCCATAACTAGGTAATGGATATTATGGGTATTTACTTAATAATTTCTAAAATTATTTTCCCTATTGGATTGTCTGTTTATTTTCTGTCCCTAATAAACTTATATTTATAATTTATTCTCTAGATAATATTTAATATAATAAAATAATTTATAAAATTATGAAATCTTGAATTTAAATTCATACTGATATATATTAAAAAAAATTATCAATCCAGATGTCTTCTTCCTTTTTTACTTTTCTTTTTACATGGAGAAGGATAATATGATCTCAAATGGGTGTCACTCTTACTGTGAGGCTCCAATTTCTCCCGTCTCCACTACTGGGTATTGCCATGGTTAATAAAAACTGAAGCATAAAGGGTCCACAACTCATTCTTATTAATATATCATCCCCCACTCAGCCTCCATGTGGATTCCCTCAGTTCCTGTTTATTGTATAAATAATTTCTTTTCTTTTCTTTTCTGGGCAGTTGAATCTTATCACATGCTGTCACACATCACTTTTATGGGGACTGCTAACCTCTTTAGTGTTCATTGTGTCAGCTTTCATGCACATATTTTGCTTCCCACCATTGTGAGAGAGTTGAGAGTTAATAATTGAGTACTTTTTTTTTTTTTAATTTTAATTTTTTAAATTAAATTTTAAAATAATAATTTTCAATTCTTGAAATTTTTATATATAAATAATTTATTTTTAATTAAATCATATAAATAAATTTAATACAATACATAAAATAAGACTCAGTGATATTATTTTACAAAAACAAAAAGAAAATTCATTAGAAATTTTTCAAAGAATATTGAATTGCTTTTACTTTATATCTTTGGAATGCTTTTTTCTTTAAGGTTGAGGACACCATTGTCACTTTCAGTTTTCCTGCTAATCGCATAAGTTTATTTGCATGGATAGCTTTTCTAAGATAAGCACTACACAAAGATGTCTTAGTAACTTTTATGATTTATTAGATTTAGATTGATTTCTTTACTTGTAAAAATCAACTAGTATCAGATTTGGTCACCTGCTTCTGCCAAAGGTAGTCAAAAGTTGTCAAAAGGAAATTAATAATTAAGTTAATAATAATAATAATAATAATAATCACATATTAATAATGATGCTTAAGCTTTAATATCTTTAAATTTATTTTTAAAAAAATTATAATATATATTAAATATATAAAGTTATCTTATATATCAAATCAATAAATATTTTAATATTTTAATTGATATAATTTTTTATTATTTTTTACATAGTAAAAATATATCAATTTTTTTTATTCTAAAAATTTTTATTTTATTAAATTAATATATATATTCACTGTGAATAAGAATTTTTAATGTTTTTATGCGTTTTGTCCGCAGATTGAGGATGGATTGTCCACCTGCTGCTCTTCCTGCTTAAATCCTAGAGTTAGGTAATCGTCATTTAGGTGATAAAAAAATCATTATTAGTAGATATCAAGAAATATCATAGAAGGCTAATTATGTGCATATAAGATAACTAAAGCCAATTAAAAAGGGGGAAATAAAATAAAAACAGCACTAAGCCACTAAGTATTTTATCATAAGAGGACAAAGATTTGGTTAATAGTGTCGCCCAGCCAAATTAGAAGAAATAAATAATAGTATTCATTACACATAGGACACAAGGATATAGGTAAGGTTCCACTTCCTGTTGTTTACTTGTGGAAATGAGAGGAAGCTTTTCCTTGTAGGATATAGGTAAGGTTCCACTTCCTGTTGTTTACTTATGGAAATGAAAGGAGGCTTTTCCATGTACTTGTATAGGCTAACTGGCTAAGTCTGTAATTGAGCTACAATATTCAGATAAACAAACATTGTTTTCTCCCATTTATCTTGAGAAAGCTAGAATCAAAGAAGGGAAATCTAGAACAGAAGTTCTATTTTCAAATCTGAACAAATTGACTGTTAAAGAGAGATATATTGCTCATGCTTAGAACTATTTTACAAGTAACAAGACAATTATCATACAAGACAAAAAGGATTCACTTTTATGTTACACTTATATATAAGCTAGCAGTAGCAAGCTTAGATCCTTTAAGGCAAAACCAGGATAGCAAGAAACAAACCTTCTAGTATTACATTACTATCACACAAGAACCCATGATCAGTTCACTAAGACAAAATCTTAAGGCTTTTCACTAGATGCAGCTGTGTGGTGTCTAGACGCAAAGCGATTCACCAAGGCAAGTGCATTGCTGGTGACTCGAGCAACATCAGTAACCCTACGCTTGATGGCAGCCTTCACATTTCCTTCCATCCAACGGCCGGAAAACCCATCAAGACAAGTGTTTTCATCAGTTAGTGCAGCACTAACCCAAGTCTGCACATTACTCGCATGCCACACGAAGTCCTGACCAACAGCTCGCCCCATCTGACCAATCTCCTTGATTGACTGACTTAGCCTATCCACACTATCTCCCATGTTCTCTATACAGTCCTTCACAGCTTGGTACTCTCTAGCCTTTATCCCCCTAACTTTAGTCATCTTAGTTACATATGTAGCGGCTGATTTAGCCCTTTCTAGACTTACTGACAAGGCAGTTTCAGCTAGATGTTGCTCATTTTGTTGAATTGCACTAGCATATCCTGAGAGACATTCAACACATAAATCAGGATAGCGAGTGGCCTTGCACGAGGCCTTGATGAAGTCTTTAGGACTGGAGGCAGACCCTGTCATGCCAACCACGTAGAGGGCAAAGGAGAGAACTAGAAACGAAAGGACAAACTTTGCCATAAGATCTTTGAAGGGTAGAAATGGTCCAGATGGAATGATTTCAACGAATGAATGAAAGCAAGGGAGTTAAATTTATAGAGTTCAAAAGGTTGCTATCTATATAATTCTAGAATTAAATAAAAAGAAGTCACATGCCCATACCTTCTTTTCTGTCTCCATTATTCTTCGATCCCTTTGGTCTCCTCTCTTTATTAATATCATTCTTTGCCATTATCCAGCGGCAAAGAATTTGAAATCTTCAATTTTTTAATTTCCTTCATATGCACCAATTCTACCTCATTAACGAAGATATTCGCGTGTATGTACACTGGGACATGCCTAACCTCCAAGTTGTGTTCAGTGGACTTAAACAACAGAGTCGAGTCTAGTTTGGGACAAAAGCATCATAAAAGCAAGATTTGGTTAACAAGCAAAAATGAAGGATGAAAAAGATAGTCAATGGTCTAAATAAATTATCATGAAATTACTCATTAAAATATTTTGATCTAATCAAGTTGTCTGTGCAAGTACTTAACAACAAACTAACATTCAGGACGACCAATCTTTCATTTTCTTTAATAGAACATCTAATAGTAAGATCCTATTCATTGAGACTGCGACGGACACGAGGAGGAATTTAAGTAGGGATCACAGACCCAAAAAACTAATAATGAATATACAATAAAAAAAATATTAATTAATCAATAAATTAATAATTTATTAATTTAAAAAAATATTTACAATTCAACAAATAATATTTAATCAAATAAAAAATTACTATATTTTATAATTAATTTAAATATGAATTAAATGAATTGAAAAAAAAAATTAAATATGAGTTAATTAAAATGAAACAAAGAAATATATTAATTAAAATGAAACAAAGAAATATATTATCAATTGAATATAAAAAAAAATAAATTGAATAGAAAAATATGTATAAATTAAATATGAATTAAATAAATAAAAAAATATATGAGTATAATTGTTTAGATTTAAAACAGTTTTTATATAAATCACTTTAATTTTATAATTAATTTAAATATGAGTTAAATGAATTAAAAAAAAAAGATAAATTAAATATGAATTAATTAAAATGAAACAAAAAAATATATTATCAATTGAATATAAAAAAATAAATTGAATAAAAAAATATGTATAAATTAAATATAAATTAAATAAATGAAAAAAATATATGAATATAATTGTTTAGATTTAAATCAATTTTTATATAAATCACTTTAAAAAATCTCTTATATATTTCATAAATGCAATAGCTTCTTATTTAAAATATATTCAAAAATCAACAATAACAAATGAGATGTGTAAAATATTATGTGAGTATGATAAACAATATCCACATGCACTAAAAAAGAATTGCAGTAATGAATTTCTAATAGTTTTCACTTGAAAGTTAATCAAGATATAATATCAAATACATTCGAGCGAAATTAGAGATATAATATCAAATACACTCGAGCGAAATTAGAGATATAAAATTAGAGATATAATATCAAATACATCGAGCAAAATTAAAGATATAATATCAAATACATTCGAGCGAAATTAGAGATGAGAACGCATTTAAAGTATTAACAACACTTTATAAATTTTTATTGCAATTCGAGAGTTCAATTCCATAATTTTTAGATATAATAAGAAAAATTAAAAATAAAATTTAATTATATTTAAATTAAAAAAAAATAATAGATTCATATTTTAATAAATTATCTTAGTCTATTATATATATAATATTGATAAATTATTAATAATAAATTATTAATTTATATTATAAACGAGATCATGTAATTATATATAAATTTTTTAAAATATATTATCTTATTAATTTATTAAAATTATTAATTTAATTCATTGATTTAAGTAGATGTTAGAGAAAATTATTATATAATAGAAATTATTAATTTATTGAATATTAACTTATATAAGTTTTACTGTAACTCTAAGCTAGCAAATAAATATATAAATATAAATGCGCAAATAGACAAGATGGTTCTTAAATTAAATAAACACTATTAATGTTTCAAAAGTAAAACATTAAAATCCCTATCCTTGTTTTATGTGCCTTCAAAGTCAACTAACAACAACCATAACCAATATAATATAGGAACAATTATACAATTTGCTTTTTGATACTATAGATTTAGCCAGGAGGAACTCCACAATTTAGGATATCAAGGCATTAACCATGGGTGGCAAGTTGCAACATCTAACCTACGTCAATTTTACAATAACCTACGTCAATTTTACAATCCCAAGTAACTCATAAGTCGAGTTCCCTTTAAAGAATGGGAGAATATATTAATTTAATTTGCAGCCTCACCTTGGTTGGGAACTTGGGATTTACACACGTCTCTCTATTTTATCATTTGAATGAACAATCAAGGGTTCACACCTTATTCCTTTAGATAGGCACTTAGGCGCAAGTAAGATGCCTCACAAATTGTTTTAATTTCTACTTTTCTACAGTGAGGCAACGCTCAACTCTTTCCCGCAAATATTCTCTAGATCAACTAGGTAGCCTACCTACAGCAACACCCAGTAAACAAGTCAGCTCGTGACAGAAACACCTAAAGTCCACTAAACAATACTGTAGTTTTTGGAACTCAACGTCTTTAGAAAATTGTTCGAAAAGGGCTCCATCCCACTGTTTAGAATATTACGAATGACTGATATAAATGTATGCATGTGTTATGATGGTTGGGGCAACTGAAACGTGGTCTGGATCATGCACATGAAATCAAATCTTAAACTTCATAATGTTCTACAAAACCTTCCCTCGAAAAAAATTTATATTTCAGTAGAGCTCCCAATAGAGTATCCGTGAATCATAATGTCCCTGACCACATCTAAAAAGTAGCCATTAAAGCACGACTATAATATAGTCCGTCTATTCCTTTAATTTGCTGGCATGAAATTTAATCTATCTAATGAAACCTAGATTTGTGATAATTCTCAATCAAATTAATCAGGAATCCATCCAACTTGACAGGCCACTATAATTACCATCTTAGTGCTAAACTGTCACGTACATTGGCATAGCTGCATGAAGCTTCTCCACGAAAGCTGCTGCTTCTTTCTGCAGGACACAAATCAGGCTTTATGTAAAGTTTAGGCATTTAAATAATTTGACATCAATAATTGATCAGCAAATGGAAAAAAGTTGAACGCATTTCCCTCGTTTGAACATTAGAATAAACAAAACTAAATCTTGATACCCCTCGTTTGCTAAGGAACCTGGTTGGAACAGGAGCGCTGATATTGAATTTAATTCGGAAAGTCATTACACTGCTATGTGCTAGAAAATATACATTTTTCCCTAATCACACTATGACATTCTTGAACTAATTTCCTCGTTGATTCAGCGGAAAAAATCTCCCAGATATGACATAACCATTTAACGATTTCTTTTTCATCTCTTTATACTCTCTCCTCTTATATTATGCAGTGCTTTGCTTGGGACATGTGCAAATTCATGAATTTTAGGAAGGGAGGACACTTCTCATATAAATAAAAAAAATTGAAGAAAAAAGAAAAAAGTGAAAAAAATAATATTAAATATTACTTTATTAGAGATTAAAAAATTAAATTTTCAAAAATAAATAGACAATTTTATTAATTTTGATAAATTTTAGAGACTAAATAGTAATTTATTCTAAAAATTTTAAAAATTTAGAGGCAAAAAAAAAAAAAAAAAAATAGTAGTTTATTAAGGACTAAAAAATTAATTTTATAAAATAAAAAGATTATTTTATTAATTTTAGAAATTTTAGAAATTAAATAATAATTTTTTATTAAAATATTTCCAAAATCAAGGGGCAAGTGCCCCTACCACACCTCGGTCCGCTTCTAATTACATGCCTTATGCGAGCAAATATATTCCTCTTACTTGGAATAAATTGGCCTCCCAGTGATCAAATATTTTCTATCACAAAGCATAAAGACAGACTTCAATCTGCATCAAGCACAAAAGAAGTGGACTCGATTCTAAATGAATCACAAAATGAGTTGGTCCGATTCTATATAAAGCAATAAAGTTCACTAAGAAGACTAATGCAAAACAGAGAGACTTGATTATATAAGAAGCACAAAATACTGCACTCAATTCTATGTGAAATACAAAAATAGCGAAATATTTCTTTATAAAGCTCAAAAACGGAAGGCTGTCTATGCAGTTCCACAATCAAATGAGTAATTAACACTCTTCACTTTAGTCTCCAAAAAAATATCAATTTATGATTTCCTCGTACCATTTAGTGGTAAAGCTCCAGCCAAAGAATCATCACTTTTACCAACTAATTACTCGAGTAAATGAACTAGTAACTCCTTTTTTAATCTTATACTCATTTTTTCTTACCTAACTAAAAATCTAGTTTAACCCATATAATGTAGTTTATGAATTATATTAGGCAACGGGCTCCTCAACAATCAAACTTGTCAAATCAAGTTATAAGCAGGAGCAGGATTTTTTTTTTTTTTTTTAATATAAGAGTGAAAACGAGTTAATTTGAATAGCTTTTTTTGGGTCAAGTATTCATCACATTGTGAGAACAAGCAAAGATCTCCAGTGCACAGAGAGAGGCCAATCTTCAATTTACGGAACAGAAAATTTTATTTACAAGGGATAAACTATGTTTATTTTTGGATTGTTACTCTAAGATGTCTTATGTATTGATTACATTGCTCCATGGACAATGCTCTCTGCCATGAGGAGGATTTGTTATGCATTCCATTGTGCCCGGTGTGTGAAAAAACAGAGGACCTAAACTAAGAACTGTGCAAGGAGTAGAATAGTTTAAAGACATCATTAATCTGCACAGGAAACTCATGACAAAGATTCAGTTAGCACTTTTCCACATCTAACAGAAGGAGAAGCAATTTCATGGTAGACAGTGGAGAAAGCAGAAGATAACCAAGGAGTACAATAGTTTAAAAGACAAACGTTCATCCAAAAACATGTAAGAATCAAAAGCTTTGTGCTAATGTTGGTCTCAAAGCTTGAAAAAAGTTGACCTTTCAATAAAATAACTGCAAAGAAATTAATAACCTTTCAATGAATAATTATTCGCTCAACAGAAGTAATGAAATCGTCACATCAAGAAGAGTTAAATATTGTGAGTGGAGAAAATTTTCTGCAAATCATGTAGGGAAATGCAAATGGCATTGGTTCCCAAAGACTCTGTTATGATTAAACATGACTAGAAGGTTAATATGCAACCTTACTCTTCATATGGAGGCCAAGTAGAGAACAACTATTGAAAAAGGTAAAAGCATTGACAAGTCAATTTAATCAATAATGATTTATTCACTTAATGAAGCATCATTATAAGGTGTTGGCCCTGTTCTCAAAGGACATGTATTACAAAACTTGAAGAAATACATCAAAACTTTATATGAGCAACAATAGCAATATTATGTTTTGGGTTATTGTTCTTTCTCCTTAAAAAGTGAAATTGAAGGGAACCACTGTAATTGTTAGATAAAAAGAATTCAAAATGGATGTAAGCTTATGAATGAAGGAGACATTATGGAAT
Organism: Aleurites moluccanus; assembly: GCA_948193065.1. NCBI lineage: Eukaryota > Viridiplantae > Streptophyta > Magnoliopsida > Malpighiales > Euphorbiaceae > Aleurites > Aleurites moluccanus. Next base: position 20,484 of record CANXYC012374186.1, on the reverse strand, counting down.
TATATCATTTTTACCACGTGAACTAATTAGATTCCAGGCTTGGTGTTTACCTGAATAAAGATATACAATACAGTTTTGCGCTTAACATGCATACACATAGACCTTGTATTTCGGTCATGGTAATGTCTAGATGTTGTATTTTTTTATCATGACAACTTCTAGTAGAATTTGCTATCATATATTCTCTGTTCTAAAGATTTGTTGCAGCGATACAATTTAAACATCTACATGATTTTAATATCAATGTGGTTTTTGTGTTCCTTAGCCACAACCGCAAGTTGCAGAAAAAGAAGGGCATATTACTGAAAAATAAAAAGAAAAATTCATCCAACAAGTCTTACCTGGTTACTTTGATGGACACTTGCAATATTTTCATCAAGAAGAGTCAACAAGGATCTGTTGATTTTGTTCTGCTCAACCATCTCCAACAACTAGCATGATCAGACAAGGACACGAAGTCAACACAATTAAGTAGCATGAAATAGTAAAGCGCGTAAACCAACGGCTGAATGAATGAAAATACTAATGCATACAGTTGCTTTTACATCCTTCAATATCAAGTTTTCCATTAAGCTTTTCCTTGCCAATACAAGATCAGCTTGCATTTTATCATAGGCTTCTGAAATGGGACATGGAAACATGATGAATCAGTTCGTAGGAAAAAAGAAAATTTGAATTCTTTAAAGCAACAGTTACTGAGACAACTGACCTATTCCTTCCTGTAGAGCCTTCTGTAATGCTTCCAGCTCGATCAATCTATCCTCCATATCCTACAAAAATCATCAGATTTGAATACAGTTTCTTTGTTTGATTATGCAAATTGGATCAGCTCTCATGCCAAATTTGAGGAGCAAACCTCTGTTTTTGAAACAACGAAGCTGCCCCAGTTCAAATTGTAGCTGAGAGAAAAATTTCTGATTCATTCTGGAAATTACATGTGTTAAATGTAATTATTTACCTGAAAATTCATATATTAAAGAACAAAAATAATTGATTCATTTAAGTTGGAAGAAGCAAACTATCGAACACATTCTCTACATTAAATTAGGAGACTGAATGCACTAACCGTGGCCTCATCCTTGCGATTTCAAACTCAATCTCCTGAGCCTCAGTATCGAGAAAGTATTCTATAAGTTCCGCTGGAGTATCCGGAATAACCCGAGACTAATCCAAATTTTTTGTAAATAAATTATGAAAATATGATCAATCACAATCACCAATCCGTAAAAATGAATGTTAAGCATGTATAACTTTTGGCGAAGAGCTCGGCGACGCTCTTTTTCTTCGCGGACTTGTTGCTCAAAGGCCTCACAAGCATCCGAGTCTCCCTCCATACGTCCTTGAAACTCACGTCGGACGAGGTGGCCCGTCTGCGGAGGACCGAATATTCCATCTGGATCCTTCCTTCGCAGAAATTAGAATAAAAATCAGAAAATAAAATTCAAATTGTAGGATTATTATTAAATTAGGATAAGTACCCATCCAACGCAGTAGATTCGAGGCCGGCGAGTGGTTCTGGTTGTTGGCCTTGCACGGACAGTGACGGTGGTGGAGGTGGCGATACCAGTGTTAAGAGCGGCCATTGGTGGCCTTTTTGGAAACTCTGATAAGTATAGCTTTGCGCAATTTTCAGTGACTTGTTCAGTTGTGTTGATGGCGGGAATTACAACCGTCAGATTTTCATATAGTTGCAGATTCATCTGTGCCGTTGGTAGTGTTTTAACTTTTAATGGGCTTTGCTATAAAAGCCATTCTTTAATTTGCAAGAGTTAAAGCCCGGTGAATAGGGATGAGAAAAAACCGGACCAGCTAAAAATTGAACTAAACAAAACCTAATATCATAGGTTTGATTCGATTTATTTTAATAAACTTTGATATATTTAATTCGATTTAATTTAAAAAAAATTAAAATTTCCAAATTATCAATATATATATATATATATTTATATTTATTTATTTTAAAATATATATTTTTAATAATTATATATTTATTTCATTAAAAAATCAAAATAATTGAATAATCGAATTAAAATATATTAATTCGATTATTTTTATAAAAATTTTAATTTAATTTAATTCAATTATTTTAGTTCTTAAAGATTTCGATTTTGTTGAAACCAAATCCACCAATACTTACCCAAATTATGAATCAATTTTTTTTTAAGCACTAATTTTAATGATGAAATTCCTTACACCTCAACTTAATGCTTAATATATTAAGAAATTGAATTCTTAGACCACTACAAGGCTACTAAGATAATTTAAATAAAAAAATTTAATGATATAATAAGTTATTTTTTCTGCATTTTGAGATGTCATAAAATTATATTAAATTATTAATATATTTTTTAATTTTTATTTATTATTAAATATAAATATAACAATAGATTTTTTTTGTAATGCATTATATTTGAGCTTTAAATAAGAGGAAAATTAAGTAATTTATTATACTATTAAATTAAATATATTATTTATAAAATAAATCACGATAAAATTATATGATAAAAATATGTGCATATGTTTTGAAATTGTATTACTAAAAAAAGGCAAAACAACTTTTTTGGATTCTCATATCTCGCCATGTGATCTATAATTTAATTAACTTCAAAAACCAAACAGTTTATTTGGTTTTATAAGAACGTCCATTTCATATATGAAGAAGCAAGGCAAAGAACTTGTTAGACTTTTCTACTGTTTTTTTCTTGAGGGAAATGTAATTTTTCTTCTCCAGCTTGTTTCTTATCTATCATAACACCTTTTCTTCTTCTTCACTCGTATATTTTAACGTTTTCTTTTCCCATTTTAAACGTATGGGTTTTAACTATATCAAAACTCTAGAAGTTAATGCTATTGCCACCGTTCTTGTAGAAATGAGAAATCCAAGTTTTTGGTATAAAAATGGACAAATTAAGAGGAGGTTGAAATGTATAGTCATTAAACATTGCAAAGTCTCAATTAAAGCGGCCAACCAGATCATGACCGCCATGGCTGTTCTTTCTTGAATTTTGGCTCTCTTTTCCAGTTTCTTATTGACTAAGACATTTCTACTTGATTTTATAAAGAGAGACAATTAGGATGGTTTAATATTCCTTTTAATGGCAAATACCCAATCCCTAATCGCAGTTCATTTTCACGAGTCCATAAGAATAGGAAAATGTATATATATAGAGAGAGAGGGTGCACCGTATTGAAGCTTAAAACATATATATATAAATAAAATTTAGACCTGAATTTTTTTTTTTTTAAAAGACATTTTCAAAACTCTATTTCCTCCCAAACACTCATATATATATATATATATATATATATATATATATATATATATATATATATATAATTTGCATAACTTATATTATTATTATCACATCTAATAAGTATATTTTATTTTATTAATTGACCGTGACAATAATAATATAAAATGTGAAAATAGCAATATCTATAAATATATTAAAGTGATATTTTAATCAATTATAACATATTAAATTATATTAAAAATATGATAATTATTTTTTTTTAAAATAAATTTTCAAGTTCAAATTTTAAAAATAAAAAAAATAAATATTTGAATAATTTTTTTACCTCCTTGAGAGTTTCATCCTGCTTAAATATAAATTTAGTCAAATCCAATGTAGATATTAAATATCAAATAATTTTATAAAAAACAAATTTAATATCAATGAGAATTGAATCCCATATTTATTTTTAAAAATGATTTTACCTTATTTAAATGCCATTGCATTTTAATTTTATAATTGCTAAATTTATAATTTATTTATATAAAAAATATGTACTAAAAAGTCACAAACTGTTACCGATCATTTTCATTATTTTTGTGGGACAAACAAGAAAAATGATAGGCTATTACATTTATTTTTTATTGATAAAACAAATGAATTTACATTTTTATTTTAGGTAGGCGATATTAATACTATTTTTTTTTAATTTTTTAGCATTTTCATTATTTTTTTTATTATTGAACTTGATTATAATACTCTTTTTACATTATTTAACTAATAATTTTTATAAGAAAATAATTTAATTTTCATTTCCTTTTATTTTTTAGTATTATTATTATTTTTAATTTATAGAAATATAAATAATCACAAAAATATATTATTATAACAGTATTTTTTTTTAATTCTTTACTTGTTATTTTAATCCTATAATTTATTCAATCTATAAATAAAATACAAATAATTTTTTTAAATATTTTAATAAAATATATATTTTTAATAAGCACAATTTAAAAAAATTCTTGAAATAAATTTTTTATAGGATATAATTTAAGAATTTATTTTGTAAACTATCTTTCTTATTATAAATGAAAAAAATATATATTTACTCTGAAAAATAAAAAATAAAAAATAAAAAATAAAAAATTATAAAATTAAAGAAATTTATTTCATAATAATAAAAAAAGAAAAAATATATTATTATTTTTAAATAAAAATATATATTTATTATCTTATTTAAAAAAATATAAAAGTAAATGTAACTTTTTTTCTTACATAAATTTTCTTTTTCTTATGAAAATTAAAAAAATAAATTTTTTTTTAGTTTTCTTTTATATATATATTTATGTGAATTAAAAATAATAACAATGAAATATAAAAAAAATAAAAATTATATATTTTTCTTTACAAAAATTATTAATTAAATAATATAAAAGGATATTATAGTTAAATTTAACAATAAAAATTAATGAAAGTGTCGAAAATTAAAAAGGGGTATCAATATTCCATCCTTATTTTATTTTATTTTATTTTAAGATGGTGTTGATAATTCAATAAAAAGTCAAAAACTCAATAGCTGGCCCGACGCATTTGATGACCGTGCGAGAGATATTTATTTATAACTGTTTGTGAGAACATTGCATTTAAAACTATTCAACTTCCATCTATGGAAGTATGTGCAAACCCAAATATACTAACCCAAACATTTCGAAGCAACAATTGTTTTCACACCTCACAGCACTCAGCACTCGTGATTTCTCCTTGCTGTTTTTCTACTGCAAATTTGTACGGAATCATCATATAAAATTAATTTTTTTTTCTCCAAATTAATACTAACATTAATTATATATATTATTTGTATAATAGAATAGTAATATTTGTTAAAAATATGAAAATAAATTATGTGATTTGAATATTAATCTCTAGAATCTACCTAAATAAATATTAAATTAAACTATTTTTTTTTTTAGGAGATGTTATATATAATATAAATTTAAATATTTAATATTTTTTAATTGAAATATTTAATCATTTTAAATATATATGTATCTAAATAATATCTAATGAAATTTTAATAAATTTCTTCTCGCACACAATATTTTAATCTAAAATTATTTTTATATATTTTCTTACTGAAATGACCATTTTACCCTTCCTGTTATACTAACCTTGGGCCTTGGCACATACGGCGACGACCCACGTTGGCCCTTTACTTTTCGTTGTTTTAATTTCTTTCTCTTATTTTATTTTATTATACGAAACCATCATTTTCTGAAGTGGTTAAATATAGAGAGAAAAATGAACTCGAAAGACAAAAAGAAGCAATACCTCTCTTTCTTTGTTCTCATCCAGCAAGGTAAAAAATTCACAGGGAAACGAAATGGCTTTTGTGACTATGTCCACGGCGGTGATGATGATGGCTATTCTCTTTGTGAGCATCACCACAACCATAACAAAGGCACAGAACACCCCATCTTGTGCTCAGAAACTAATTCCCTGCGCTGCATATATATCAAACACCACAGTAACGCCTCCAGCTTCTTGCTGTAATCCCATGAAAGAAGCAATCGCAAATGAGCGCACTTGCCTCTGCAACCTCTATAATACGCCTGGTTTGCTTGCTAGTTTTGGCATCAATGTCACTCAAGCCCTCGATCTCACCAGAAGATGTGGTATTACCGCTGATCTCTCCGCTTGCACCAAAGGTATAATTATTAATTAAGCTGTAAATTTGTGTTTGTTGTTTAGAATTTTATTTGGATTAGTTTTTTTAGGGGAATTAAAATTTATAAAATTTGCAGATATGGATGTGTGCGTTTTGAAAATCTAGTATTGATTAATTTGTATTTAATATTTGTGCAGCTGAAGCGCCTACTGCCGTTGTTCCTCCACCAGGTAAATTTCTGCAACCTGATGATGTCCATTAATTCTTTATTTTTTATTTATTTAATTTTTTATTTCCTTTTTTTTTGTAAAAATGAAAATGAAATGTTTGAGACATTCTAAATAATGAATCTAATAATAGCTGTTGATATGTGTTTTATCTTTTATTTTATATTTTTATATTTTTTTTCATAAATTATATTATTTATTTTTTTATATATAATGTGGCAAAAAAAACAAAAAAGGGGTTGAGATGCAAATATGGAGGACATGTGATTTTTTTTTAACTTAATCTGCTTGACTGACTTCTACTAGCGGTCTTTATTTGTGCGAAATATCGGGGTCACACAAATGGCATAATTTAAGCCTTAGGATTATAAAGTGTACTCAGTGGTTGATGCCTGTCATGCTATTTGTTGCTTTCGGTGCCATCAGTTTTGACTTCATATGCTCCACCAAACACAGATTTTGGTCTTTTAACATATACAGTTCATGTATTTTGTCTCGTATGATGGGCGATATAAATTTTTTTAAAGAAATTTGGAGGTGAAAGTTATTTTTCATTTTTTCACATATATTAAGGATTAGTAAAAATAAATAAATAAATAAATAAAATTTTTTGAAGATGATTGTCATCCCTGATCCTGAAAAAGCCACCCCCATTGTGGCTATCACTTACCATTTACCAATAATTCTGAGAGAGAATCCAAAAAAAGTTTGTTTTAAGGGATATAATGATTTGTGATCTATCCATTAAAATAAATAAAATTAGGTACTAAATACTAATGAAATTGTTTTAAAAGATAATGTGTGGATGTTGTTTAAATGGACGGGATTATATCTTCTAAAATAAATTTTAATCTCGTGATAAAAAAACTTAATTAAAATTGAGATTTTAGGAGTCAAAAGATTCAAGATCAATACTCACTAATATAGATTATTGGTGAATTATTTGATTCCTTTACAATTAATGAATGTTATTTATTTTACATTTTCCAGTCAGCACAAACTTGATATTTGATACCGTGTATGACATGTTTTGAAAAGTTGGCTACAAACTTTGTAAAAGTTGTTTATAATAAAGTCTATTATGGTTGATACTCGCATACTCTGCCATTGCCTGCAATGGGTGTTTAGAGTTTGAAGCAGTCTACTCAAATCAAATGTTTGCTGTGATTTCTGGTTACTGCTTTTGAATTCTTTTATAACAATGACATGAATTTGTTGTGATATGTACAGCGGTTCCAGGAAATGATGGCAACAAGATGGGGTGGACTGGATTTTCAAGCTTGGTCTTCTTATGGGCTGCTGCTGCTTCTCTATTTTATTAGGCGATCCACATTGTTCTTTTTTGAACTTTGGAGATATATTATTAGTAGAGTAATATGATGCTGAGATGATTCATGTATTAGGGATATGTATTGCTGCATTACTATATTTGTGGTTCCCTTGTTTCATTTCCTCTCTTTGTTTGATATGATCGATATCCCATTTATTTTATGTTATTGAACTTCATATAACATTATTGTTATTATATTGGTGCGTTGATGGATTTTAGATTGGTGGTATTGAAAATTGAAATTCAATCTTATATAATGCAATGTTCTTAACTCCTATGCATTATCCTTGATATAAATTAAATTATTGTTTAGGTAAAGGTAGAATGGCTACTTTATCAATAGTAATCATTTGATAAAATAATAATAATAATAATAATTGTTAGAGACCCGTTTGAGGCTTGAAGCCTCTTCTTCATATCTAAGGACTGGTTATAAAAGGCCATAGATCATAGCCCATTATCTCTTAGAATTTCCGTCCAAATTGATTCAAGTCCAACTCCACACTTGATACCCCAACCCGATAATCTGACCCTGTCAACAAATTGATCCACACCAGACCTTAGCAGCATTTGCAAATTTTTTTTTTTTTATATTTTAAAAATTAATTTTACAGGTGTTCCATATCCGATAGAAGTTACTAGAAGATGTTAGTCCTAGTCTCCTATACTAAACTACACTCGTCTCCTCCTTTTCCTTTCCCTAAGAAAACCACGGGAAACCTACGACTGTCTCTCTCTCCTCCATTCTCAAATCAGATCATCAATAAACAAACTAGAAAATGGACGCTGCTAAACTCAAAGAACTCAAGCTTTTCGTCGAACAGTGCAAATCTAATCCCTCCATTCTCAGCGATCCGTCGCTCTCCTTCTTCCGCGACTACCTCGAAAGGTAATAACTAATAACTCTATCAATTACAGTTCCATTTTTTTTTTTTCTCTCAATTGTTTTTTTTGTTTGATTTTCAGTCTCGGCGCTAAGCTCCCTCCCTCTGCTTACAACCTCGGCGGCTCTAAATCTGTACTATTGTCGCTTCTTTTATTCACTCGTTTTCAGCTTATAATTTTATGCATGTGAATGTTTATGTGTTTCATTGATGTGTATTTTCGGGAATGCTGAAGAGCTATGTGGTGGAAGAGAGCGACGAGGAAATAGAAGATAAGGAAGGGCCGCAAGTGGAGCCCGAAGAGGAACAGGAAGAGGAAGAGGATGATATAATCGAATCTGACATTGAGCTCGAAGGCGAGACTGTGGAGCCTGATAATGATCCTCCCCAGAAGGTATTGTTTAGGAATTGCATCTTCTGTGCGTTTGTGGAGCTTGATTAATTAATTGCTTGTATTTTTTTCCCCCTTTATCTTGCATATGGCTGTTTGTAGATGGGAGACCCGTCAGTAGAGGTCACAGAGGAGAAACGCGAGGCTTCACAGAAGGCAAAGGCTATAGCCATGGAGGCCATCTCTGAAGGTATTAGAATGAATGCTTTGGGTGGATGTGTATGCTTTTATGCATTAAATGGGATTTCTCTCTCTCTCTCTCTCTCTCTCTCTCTCTTTCTGTTGATGATTTGTTTGCGGAATCTGGTTTTTCTTTCATGTATAGGTAAATTTGAGGAAGCTATTGACCATTTATCAGAGGCAGTTTTTCTTAACCCGACTTCAGCAATCATGTATGGGACTAGAGGTAAAAGTTGATTAATTGCCTAATAGTTAATGTTGTGCTTAGCTTTGCAATTGGCATTTGTGTGTTCTCGTTTTTGTTGTTAATTTTTGTGTATATGTGATGCACTACAGCTAGTGTTTACATCAAAATGAAGAAACCTAATGCTGCCATCCGGGATGCCAATGCAGCTCTTGAGGTTGTTGCCTTCCCCTTTATTTTCCACCATTTGCTTCTGTTTGTGTCTTTTTTTTTTTTTTTGTTAAATTTAATATAAATAGGGCAGAAAACTGTAATGTGATACTTTGAGTGGAGATTTAAATTTTACATAATGCTCTTTTCAGATTAACCCTGATTCAGCTAAGGGCTACAAGTCTCGTGGCATTGCACGAGCAATGCTTGGTCAGTGGGAAGAGGCTGCCAAGGATCTTCACCTGGCGTCAAAGTTAGATTATGATGAGGAAATAAGTGCAGTACTGAAGAAGGTCTCTCTCTCTCTCTCTCTCTCTCTCTCTCTCTCTCTCTCTCTCTATATATATATATATATATATATATATATATATCAAACGCCCACACTTGCGCATATGCACTTGCGCATTGAATAGCAGCTCTTAAAAGTACTCACACACACACACACACACACACACACACATAATTTCTTGTTTCAAAATTATTAAAGCAGTCCAAAAGATATTTGCAAAATGCTTGATACTGAAGTAGGGAATTGCAAATTCTAAATCACATGTCAAATATCTGCTCCATGTGGGCATGTGCTGGGAAGTAGGGCATGCAATGTGAGATGACTGCCACGGCAGGTGCCCCAGGGTTCGGTCGGTGGATGGTTCGGGGGTGGAATCTCCTTCTTTATCCGAGGATAAGTTTATATATTGCCTCCAAGTTCCTATTGAGGAAGAGAAGGGATTATTCCTCCTGATAATGATAAATGTGTTTTTTGAATATCCATTTTTTAATCTCTATAGCTAAAATGAAAAAATTTGTGATTGAGATGATTTCTAATTTGAAGTTCATAGTTTATAGCATGTGGCTGCAGTCAGCTATTTTCCTCTAATCGTAGATTATCTTATCTGTAACACAGAATTACATTGTACGGGGCTCAAGTGTCCTGAATATAGTTTTTATTTTTTATAACTCTCAACTTCAATGAAATTGAAGTGGAGAAAAGGAGAGCTGGTCAGCTTAACTTTACCTGACTAGATCTGGGTTTCCAAAGAAATAAGTTGATTAGATTGTTTGGCTTTCTTTGACATATTGATCATGCAAAAACAATAACTTCATTTGGGTTGCAACTGATTCGTTGCACAGGTTGAACCCAATGCTCAAAGGATTGAGGAACATCGTAGGAAGTATGAAAGGCTGCGCAAAGAGAGAGAGGATAGAAAGATTGAACGTGAGAGACAACGTCGACGTGCCAAAGCTGAGGTAGCTATAATCACATTGGCTGTTCAAATTTGGTTACAATCTTCTCATGCATGATTCTTATATTGTTGAACCTTGTGTAAAGGCCGAGTATGAAAAGACAAAGAAGGAAGAACAATCATTTTCCAGTGGAAAACCTGAAGGTATGCCCGGGGGTTTTCCTGGTGGAATACCTGGAGGCTTCCCAGGTACTATGCCTGGAGGCTTCCCAGGTGCTATGCCAGGAGGTATGCCTGGAGGCTTTCCAGGTGCTATGCCAGGAGGGATGCCTGGAGGCTTCCCAGGTGCTATGCCGGGAGGGATGCCAGGAAATGTTGATTTCAGTAAAATCTTGAATGTAAGTCCATTTAATGTTATTTGTGGTTTTTTTTTTTTTTTTTATATTGCATGATGAATTTAATATGCTAGCTAAAAGTTGTAGGTAATTTGTTTCTTGTCTATTTACCTTTGGCCAACTACAAACTGTAAAAGAATTCATCAGTGACCACACATTTTACTTTTGTTATGTAATAACCTATCTCAGAGGCAGAAATGTGTGCTTGCGCCTGTGCACACACCCACACACAACACGCATCAACATGGAAGCATGTACACAAATTTTTTCACTTAATTTTTTATGCATAAATGAATTCTTTAGTTGGTGAATGCAGTCTGCTGATGTGTTGTTTGATGCATGTGTTATTGTTCGACTGTTTTGCCAGGACCCTGAACTGATGGCTGCATTTAGTGATCCTGAAGTCATGGCTGCTCTTCAAGATGGTAGAATTTTTTATTTTTAGCATTATTATTTTCTATTGTTTTAGTTATTTCCATTCTTATCTCATATTTTAACCTTTTACTGTTTAACCATTTGGCAAGTTATTGAGCATTCATTTCTAACTAGCTATAAAATTGTAATAGAAACATGCCTCCCAGCCAGTAAGGATGTTATTTGTTAAACCATGCAACCTTTTAACTGTGTACTTAATTTCTGCTTATATGTTTAATGGGAATCATGGTGTTTCACTTAAACAGGATTCTTAACAATACTAGATCAACCTTCTTCATGAAGTAGGGGAAATCAGTTAATGTTCCTGTTTCTTAAAAAATATTTAATGTGTAATTTTTAGAATATAATCACCCTTTTTAGATTTTGGGGATGATCCAATCCATAGACTGTACATATTTCTGTCTCTAGATGTTAGTTTTGATAAGAGGATTTGTGGAATTATGTTGTCTGTCTCTAGATGTTAGTTTTGATAAGAGGATTTGTGGAATTATGTTGTCTACTTTATTCAATCATGATTAGAATGATGGGTCAGGGACTAGTTGAAGGCCTTATTCTTCACTTCCTCTTTTCTCGATTAATCAGCTCTGCATGCCTGCATGTTATTTGTTTCACTTGCAATAATTTGCTCAGTATGCCCCAACAAATTGTGATTTATTTGTTCATAACTAATAATTGTTCTTATGCATTTGGATGATGATTTTGCAGTAATGAAGAACCCGGCTAATCTGGCTAAGCATCAAGCGAATCCCAAGGTAGCTCCTGTAATTGCTAAGATGATGAGCAAAGTTGCAGGACCAGGACCAAAGTGAATGGTCTTCAAAGACACTGAGTAAGAAGTCCATTTCCTAGTGTTACAGCTTGATACATGTGTAGTTCTTTTTGTCCAATTAGTGAGTTCGTTGGCAAGGACTATGTTGGTCTATCACATTATTCCTGTTTGTGGGAATTTTCATCTTGTAGATTGAACGAATTCATTTCGTATAATTGAAGTGTTTCATTAAACTTTCAAGTAGTAAATATGTTTTTAGGGTATGATTTCATGTGTCAATACTTTGTTGGATTCTGATACCTTCAGAATTACTAAAAAGGGGTTTGGAAATTAACAAAATCTAGTAAACAATGGCAAAGAAAATGAGCCCTTGTATTCCAGAGGAGCTTATCCTCATTGACGGTGTTCTGCTTCTAAAAACACTGAAGGTAAAACAGTAAGTTTTGGCGGCAGCAATCAAATTGCCTGATTAAACTTCAGAATCACAGATCACAGGTTCCTTTCGGAATATTGTACTTCATGGCTACTGGTAAGGTAGTAAGGTGATAATGATGCAAATTGATGATGATAATCTATGAATTAGAACTCAATTAAGTATGATCAAAACTGATTTTGAACTTCGTCAAGTGCAATTTCTATCCTCGTTAAAATGAAGATGGATAAATAAATTTCGAGATGGGTGAAGATAGTATTTGTAATTTTATAAATTAGAATTAAATGATGTGATATTATATACAATTAGTTACCGCTTGAGGGGGGAAAAAGGGAATAATGTTGAGTAATAAGTAATTTATCTTCAAGATGTAATTATTAAAGAAAAATCTAAAACTGAATGTTTTTGTAATTTTATTTCCAATTTTTAATTTTCTATTTCATCTCAATTTGTAAATTTATTCACTATTGAGTATAAGTGGAGAATTAAAATTGAAAATAAAAAATTTACTATATTCATAAGTAAAAGAAAATAATATTTTTTCCTATTTATACAGTGTAAATATAAAAAATTTAAATATATTAATTATCAGATGATATTTGGAATGGAAATAAAAAATTTAAATAGATAATTTCAATTAATTTTAGGATTAGGATTTAGTCTAAATTGAGTTTCTCTTTTCAAGAAAGAAATGTCTTTTTCTCCCTCTAAATTATGCCTCTCACCTCCAAAGAAAAAATCTTTTTCTTTTTCTAGTATTGACTTTTATCGGATGAGAATACAAGAGGTAGATAGATAAATTCAAATGTTATTTGTAATGTTTGCAATTCTAATTCACTATTTTGATCGATAATGTTCTGTAAGCTTCTGCTCCTCTAAAAGAAATTTTCTGGCTTTGCTCCGGCTTGAAAATGCCTTTCACAGGTTTCCACTCTATTCAGTTCTTTTAAATAATAAAGTAATATTTTTTAATTATTTGATTTAAATTTAAACAAAATATTAGACCAGTGAGTGTTTGATAAATTTTTTTAATGTAACTGTTAGTTTTTAATTTATAATAATTATTTCAAATTTATTTGATAAATGATAGCTGTTAATTATTAAATAGTTAATAAATAACTATTTATAAAAAATTTAATTTAAAATTTTTTTAAATATTTTTTATTTATTTAAATAAAAAGATTAAATTATTTTTAAAAAAATAATATTTAAATAAAAATAAATATTAAATTTTATTTTATTGTTATCATAACATTAATTATTAATAATTAATAATATTTTATTAAATATTTATAACAATAAGTTATTAACTATAAAAAATTATTTAAAATAAAAGTGTCTTTAAATTTAATATTTATTAGGTTTTTAATATTTTTTTCTTAGAAAATATCAAAATACAAATTTAAATTTGTATGTTAAAATGGATCCTTGTCTCAAACTTTCAAAAGAGACATTGAATTTAACTCTATTTCTTTTGTGGGTAGAGTGCTATGAATTTTAGAAAAAAAGAAAAAGAAAATTATGATTTCCTAATAACAAAAATATGTGTAATTTAGTTGTGTTTTCTCATTTAATTTATTTGTAAATTATTTTAGTTAACTGATATCACTCAAGAGTTCTTAACAATATAATCACGAAAAGAAATTGATCTAATCACAAAAAGAACGACATTTGTTATTTTATTTTTGTTTCCCTTGATTTCCTTCACCAACTTCCCCACCTAAAAGGCTAAAAGTGGCCACAATTTTCTTCATTTCAGTTGAGTTCAGGTTTTCAGTATTGACATTAATTTCTTTTACTGAAAAAGAGAGTATTTTTGTCTTCTACACCAAACCCATCTCATATCATCTCAAAATCTACTTACCAAATGTATTTGTACTTTCAAATTCCTTCTCCACTTGGCAGACCAAGAAAATGACCTGTCACCCAGTGGGAATTACCGACCAATGATATGTCGTTTTTGCGTCAAAAGATTGGTCAATATGAGGTTTTGAAAAACTTTAATTTCAGATATCTGCCCAATCGTACTCCACAGGTTATCTACCTGGCTCACCCTTGCATAATGTTACCCACTCGTTATTGCCAAAATCGGATAAGATGGACAGTCGAATAAAAAATTAAAAATTAAATTAACAATCGATTTTAAAAATTTATCTCTAAAAATTGATTAAAAAATTAATAAATTAATTAAATCGGATCAATTATTAGTTCAAACAGATCAATTTTTTTTTATAATTTTTAATTTTTAATAAAAAATAATAAATATCAAACTATATTTATTTTCATCATATATATAATAAATTTCAAATTATATATACATATATATATATAAATAGATTTTTTTCTTGTTTAATCAATTTAATCTCGGACGAATTTTTAACCATTTAATCTTTTATCTTCATGGTTTTTTAACCGATCTGTTTCTAAAAATGTTGGACATACCAAACCTATTTTAAATAATTTCTCTTTTTCTTTTTCTTTATCTGAATTGTAAAAGAGTTATTTTCAAATCAATCTATGCAATTATAATTTATTTTTTCCCTTCAACGAGTCTCATAACACATTTTTAACTCTCAATTTGTACATACGGAAACTACCGTTTGGTTGCTGTCCTAAAAATTTAGCTTTAGTTAATAATAATAAAAAAAAATATCATACCTATTCTTATTGATTTGAATGTAAATAAAATCTGAATTCGAGTTATATAAATAAAAAAATAAATTTTAAGAAAAAATTGTTCTTATTGTGGATCTCATATGGTTTGAACCATACATCCATCAATTTCAAAAAAAAAAAAAAAAAAAAAACTCTCCTATTAATCAAGCTAATTTTTAAATTATTAAAAATTTTCAATGAATGTTTCAACACCAAGGTACCTAATTCATGTATAACTATACATCTCATTTACTCGAAATAAAATTAATAAAATAATAATAAATAGAAAAGAAAAAACTTTAATGTTTGATTTGGAGAGTGAAATTTGAATTTTACACTTATTTAAAATTAAAATTAAAATTCTACTTACAATTACATGATATTGTAATATAGCTAAAAAACAATTTTATAATTTCATTCTCAATTCATAAAAATTACAATTTCATAATTACCATTATCATCTTTTCTCCCATCGCCACCGCTACCTTTAGCACCACCATCACTTCCAATAACAATGGTCCGTCACTTTCGGCAATGGTGATTCGCCACCTCCAGTGATGGTGGTCCACCATTAATATCATCGGCGATAAAAAGCGATGAAGGCTCGTTGAATCTTTATCACTAGCGATAATAACTTGCTGGACCTTCACTATCAGCGATCCACCACCACTCTCATTATCACCTTCGACAGTTCACCACCACTCTTATTATCACCTTCGACGGTTCACCACCATTCTCAATTCCATTGTCACTTTTATCGTCATTAATTTTTTATTTAATTTCAATTTTAATTCTAATTTTTTTATGTAAAACAAACGTTAAAATTATAATTCTAACATAATTCAAATTTTAAAAAATTAAAATTATCAATTTCAATTCTAATATTTTACCCCGAATGGATCCTAATATTTTATTTGGGTCTTCACCAAAATTCACATAGTCAAAAGTAGTACTACATATCAGATCTTACTCCCTTTTCCTTTCTCTACCAACCATAATCTTTCACAATTAATCCCTTCTTTGATGTGCCATTATTGAAACAAAAAAAAAAAGTAGCTATATTTGACCCATCGAGAGATTTGTTATAATTACTTTAATTGAACTTATATAGTCATTATATTAGTGATTGTAGAGTTGATTATGTATATGAAGCTTTCACTAATTAGTCTTGCCTCTACTTGAATATTTTTCCATGTTATTAGCATCCAACCCATATCTAGCTAGGCTTCTATTAATTAACACTAGCTAGGGTTTAATTAATTAATCAATTGACTTAATTTATATTTTTAATTTGTATATATAGTTAATTCAGGGTTTGTCTAATGACGATGAGATTACTGAAAAATTACGTAATTAGGCAGTCTAATAAATTTTATAATTGACTCTATATTAATATAGCAATGTTGGAGTTAAATTATATGGAAAATTGCTACCTATTAGTAATATTCATATGAATTTGGTAGTTCACAAGTCGCTGTAATGTGTGCTAGATGATGTTTGAGGCATAATTATGCAATTTACTCTTTGGATGCTCATTATTAACGCCATTGGGATATTTCAATTAATTAATTGGTGATCAAATTATTTATTAAAGCTACTTAAAATTAATTTAAATTTGAATAAATAATGTTTATTTATTCATTTAAAGTTAGATTGCTTGATATAATATTATATTATAATGTCATAATTAAGACATAAAGTTAATATAAACATATGATTAAAATGTAACTCTTAATATTTGATATATTGTTAAAATATAAAATTTTGATATAAAATTAAAATATGCGAATAAATATAAATTTATAAATCGATAAGTGTTAAAATTTACTAATTGTATACAAAATTAATCAATTGATTTCATGATAAATGAATTTTATAACTTATAAATCACACTTTCTGATTATATAAGTTTTAATAATTAACTAAAATATAAAAAAATATATATTTATCTTGTTTATAAATTTCCTTTGACATAAATAAAACTGTTTTTTTATCAAATCACTAACAACTTAATAAAATTTTCAATAGAAAATTGAATTTTTTTAAACCAACTATTTTTTTTAGATAAAAAAATTTAAAGTTTGTGCTTGCATTAAAATTTTATTATAGTATTTGAGTCGACTGTATAACTACTTAATTAGTTAAACAAAAAGAAAAAAAAAAAAAAAAAGAAAGTCGGCTATAAAATATCCTTAATTAATTTTCATGTCATAATTTTTTTTTTAACATGATACGGTAATGTTATAATAATTTATCATGTCTAAGTTGAGGTCGCACTTTCGAATTGTAAATGTGATATAGATATTCAAACTCTAAATTTTATGGGTCAGCTTAATTATATAAAAAAGTTAAAATTAAATAAATGAACCACTATAAGTATTTAGTTTTATATTTGATCTGAGTATAATCTAATGAAAAACAGAATAACGGATCAATTTATTTATTTTGACGATTATTGATTGTTTATTTTGGTCAAATTCCTTCATTTATTTCTTCTTCCTTGTAATTTAGAATTTTTTATTCATTTTATTAACTTTTGTTTCTTTATTTTTTTAATAGAAAATCTGTTTTAGGATGTTTTTTAAAATATTATTTTTATAATATTTTATTTTCTTATTTATTTAATTATGGTGATTTATTTTATTTTCAGAATAAATTATTATATTAGATAATTAAGATTTTTTGGAGACTATTTCCTATATACAGTAATGTAAATTTTAGGGTTGAGATAATTTTTAATTGAAATAAACTAATCTATGTGAAAGAATTTTAATTTTTGGTATTCTTTTTAGCAAATATATATATATGTATTTGTATGATTTTATTTTTAATTGATGCATGTTTGGTTTGTTTTTAGTAAAATCAATTAAATTTCATAAATTCATTTATTTTATATTGTTAATTAATTTTCACAGGAATTGTGAGATTATGAGAGATTTGAAATGAAAAATAATCCAATCAGAGAGTACAAGGTTATGCAATCAAATGCAGAAACAATCATTTTTGAATGCTAAAAGAAAGGTGCACGAGCTAGTGTAGAATTGGGGCATATGCTGATTGTCAGTTCCAATCGAGCACGAGGCCATATTCTGAAAGACGCATGTGTCTCAAATTTCCTCAAAAGTGAGGAGCTCAAGTATAAAGGCTTGAAAGTGTACGAGATCGTGCAATTCGAAGCATATAAGCCCTTTCGTCAGAGCAAAACAGCTATATGCTCACCTGAATCTTGTGATTAGAGCTCGATTTGACGACTCGTATAAATAGATCTTTTCTAAATTTAAAAGTACAGTTCCTTAAGGCTTGAAAGCCTCCAAATGTAGTATATATATTTTTCATTTTAGATTCATTCTCTTAGTTAGATCTAGTTGATTTTAGAGAGGAATTTACAATTTTGGATTTCTCAACTCTTGGATCTTTATTATTGTGGTTTCACATAGAGTTTATTTTCAATTTGTATTGCATATGTTTATTTATTTAATGTCATTTATGATTTTTTTTTTCTTATGTTATCTATGAGTAGCTAAATCTTTTTATAGGATTTCGATGGTTTAGTTGCTTGGGTTTCATGTGCACTCTGTTTTTCTTATTGTTTGTTTGGCACAATATTTCAATTTTGAAAGCAATTACAATATGACAATGAATATTATTTCTAATGTTAATTCGATGAACTTCATTAACTAAAAAATTATTCATTATTATTATCGCGAATTATCGCGAAAGATGTCAGTAATGAATTTTTAAATAATCTAGAGTAATATAAGTCTAAAAAAAAGTTTTAGTGAGTGAATTTTATTAATAATGAATAATGTGTTGTAAACTTTTGATCGGTGATGATTTACGAATATTATTTTATATAAAAAATATTAATTTTTGAATTTTATGACATTTCCATTTTATCAAATTTGTATAAACTTGTTTATAAATCTAAATGAGTGGATTATTTTAAATTTGAACCTAATTTTTGAATTTTATGTTGAATTTTATTTTATTTTATTTTATTTTATTTATATTATTTTAAAGTTTGTAAGACGTATATAATCTTTCACTTTATCCTTTTGAAATAGACATTAATTTACAAATCAATTTTACCCTAAATCTAGAGTTTTTATCCTTTGAATATTTTACATGCTGTGTCAACTATTATATGTTCTTTAGGGGCAATAGTTTAACTAGGAATAAGATTAACTAGTCAATAAATATGATACAGCCTATGCTGCTATATATTTTCACATGTTTCTCCTTTTATTACTAGTGGGAAGTTGTCAAGCTGTGAAAGACACAAGAAATCTTTTAATAAGCTAAAGAAAAGCTAGCTTTGACATCATGAAATTAATTAATAATTAACAAACACAAAAGAGAGATTTTTATAATTTACTATATATATATATGTATATATATAAAATAATTGTGAAATGTGAACATAATTGGACCCCTATATGTGGTCATTGAACTCACAACTGCTATAGTTGTGGCTAAGCCTAAAACAGAGAGACCCAGCTATACAAGTAATCTCATCCTCAGCTACCTTACCACATTGAGTATGGGGTTCATGCATATATAGCTGTCTCTCTACCTACAAACATATAAATTACTCAAAATTGTATACCTAATTAAAAATACAGGCAAAGATTGGTAGTTTACAATACAAAGATATCTTCGATGGTTTGCTATAGAGAATTAGTTCAGTTGTTAAATGAAATTTATTTTTATTTTTTAATTGCGACACATATTGATACATGTATCTTTGATTAACAATAAGAGTTGTCATAATATCATCTTAAAATAAAGAAATAAAGATATTTTCAATATGTTATTTCTATATTCTTGCTGGGAAAGAAGTTAGACGTGGTAGATGTTGTACTAATTCGATTGTTGGGAGATCTTGAGCACATACCAAGTGTTCTTCTTTATAACCCACCCGCAAATTTATATGATCAAATATATTATATATAGTTTAATTTCTATCACTAATTCCCCGATCTTGCTTATTAGTTCATTATTAAACATTGACAAAATTAATAGTATTTAATTATTAGAAACTAATTATATCATTTAATATCAATTAAGTGTAGTGTCTTGCAAGTTATTTTGAAACTTGCCATTTGATAAACACTTGGCAACAGTATAATAGAGGCAATAAATAACAAGATTCAGATATTGAAATCTGTTATGACTACACAATTGTGGTTACCAATTACTTAGCTGGACAAAATGGATTCTTCTAGATATTAGTGGCTATATATATATATATATATATATATATATATATATATATATATATATATATATATATTTATTAAGAATGTATA
>CANXYC012374107.1:0-10099 GCA_948193065.1 Aleurites moluccanus | reverse complement strand
GGGTTTCTGGGGGAATAATTTTGGAGTTTGTGATTGAGGTGAGTCTATATATATGTTTGATGCATTATTCATTCATAAGTCATGCATTTATGCATATGAAATGATAACCTTGCTTGAAAACCATTAATGATCCACATTTGGACAACTTTGCCAATTTGACCTAAAACAAAGCTTCCGAAATGCCTATAATTGGCATAAACTTTGAATGGCTATAAAATTTATTCTAAAAGGCTTTTTGGCCTGAAACCAAGCCCAATCTTCTTTTATATATATGTACTTGTGATTGGTATAAAGAAATTGCTATGTATATATTGATTCGAAGGCAAACCAGAAAGTGCCTAAAAAATGAAAAACGGACCCATAATTTGGGAGCCAGTTGCTGCAGCGCAAACTGGGTCCCGGTGGGCAAAAATATGAAATTGAGCCAAAACCTTTCTTTAGGTCTATTATTGATATATATCATAATTTAAGTCCTACTTGAGACTTATTTTAATATATTTATGCTATATGAGACATTTGCATATAATATGTTATAACAGGACTACTTCAATAGTGTAGAAATAAACTATCGGCTGTGATCACAGATATATGATATGGCCTCTGTTAGGGAGGGTAAGAAAATTCCCTATGCCATGGTGTGATTGGTTGGATATGTGATGGAAGGGAAGTGAAGCTACAGTTTACTATATGATACAGTATAACATGTTACAGGCTCCTGTTATATTATATGCATTATGATCCATGATATGTAATTCATCATGCTATCACCAGCATTTCTATTTATAGATCATTAATGGGTAAATATGTTTGTCATGAATATTTTTACATACTCATATATATAATGACTTACTGAGTATAAATTTACACTCACCCTTTCAATGGTTATATGATTTCAGGACCTCAGTGAGGCAGTCATCCATTGGCTACATCATCTCCAGCCTTGGATCAAATGTATGTATTTCAGGTCACTACTGTGTATAGAGGTTCCTTGGTATATAATGTATAGAGGTTTGATTTGATTTAAGTAAATTGTCAAAATGATCAAATGGTAATCAAATATGATGTGATAATATATATGTTGTACATATATATGATATATGAGCTTGATATGATATGTATATGTTATGAGATGTGATTGCTAATATTGAAGTGCATATTGAGTTGTGTTTGATTAATGGAGGTTATAAGGGGATGTATGTTATATTGGGAGTGCAAATTTATATGTTTTGCGGATAGCTTAAGTCAAAGTTATAAAGGAGACTCTGCTAGTTTTTCTGCATGATTATTATAATGTTTAAACAAAAAATTATCACCTAAAATGTATCACAAGTTAAGTTATGAATGTAAAATTAAAAGCATGGGTTCTTCGAGATACTGGTGGCTTAGGCATTAACTGTACCCTAGGACCATCATAGTCTAAAGTTAGGTTGTGACACCTTCCCCTTTAGTAACAAACCCACCAACTCAACTGATTTGAGCTCAAAACAAGGTAGTCTCCTAACTACCTTCTCAACCTCCTCTAGAAAGTCTACAGGATTTGTACCTCGGTCACCTCTGAACTCTGGTAAGTTTAGCTTTAGAAAGCTAAACATGGAGACTCCACCCTCATCATTCTCTCTCCTGCCACCCTGTGCAGCTGGCTCCCTCTGAGCCCCTACTGGCTGCAAAGGAGCCGGTGCCACAACCTCAGGTACCACAGGTGGCTGTACTACCGCAGGGGCAGGCGATGGTTGTGCCTGCTGTCTCTCTCTCCTCATCTCTGCCATCTCCCTCCTAAGCTCCATCAACCCTCCAAGGGTCATCTACTCTATCTGAATCCTCTGAAGTCCGTCAAGATCGAGACGGGCCTTCAGATACACTAATCTCCCTCACTAGGGACTCATTGGAGGCAACCTCAGCCTCCCTGGTATCTTTATCCCTGCTGTCAGACATATCTATAATTTGTCAAGAAAAACATAAATGGTCTCAGAACACAGTAAAAATGCAAAATATAGATATATAATAGACGATTACAGCAATAGACGACAAAGGAAGTCCTATGCTCCATGGTATACTTAATTCTATCCCATTCTGTAACTAATCACTATTCCTCTGTAATACAATCACTATTCATCTGTAACCTAGAGCTCTAATACAACCTCTGTCATGACCCGGTTTCCCGAGTCGCGACGGTCCTAGGGCACTGGAGATGCTAATGGCAACTGACACCCGTAGAACCTAGTATTACTCGCATCATCTATCAACCTCAATATATTATATATATATTATTCATATTCATTAATTACCAATTATTCTACTAACCTGTCATGCATTCCTTAATTGGCTGCAATCATCAATTGTCACAATATCATATCATACATCATCATATAATATCATCAATATAATAATACCATCATCATATACATGTTCCTTTCCTAGCTAACTCGTACATACCCATAGAGCAGCTAGATAACGAACACCAAAATAAATGTTATACAAAATAGAATATGTATGTATACATCTGAAAGTCTGTAGAAGAATCCTTAGAGAAATAGAAGTCTGGATTCTGCAACTCTAATCCTCTCCTGAAAGGGGTAAACAATAAACGGGTGAGTATAGATGATACTCAGTGAATTCACATGTATCGCAATAAATAATAGGTATTATATTACCAAAGGTATCAGTCAATGAAATGTTAGTGTACTGAATAAGTGTTAGGATACAGTAAAGCCAAATAAAATCATATAGGCTCGGTTACATATGGAAAGACAGATAATGGGATGGACTGCATGAAAAGAAATCACACAATCTCCAAACAATCAATATCACTGGACCATGTAGGTCGCTTGCATATCCATATCAGGATCAATAAGCATAAGGCTAATCAGGCCCTATGGCCAGGACCATAACCCCTCCTAGCTAGGGTACCAATAATACAATGTGCACAAGGTCAACAGTATTTCCTCACTACCTTATCGAATCGGTAGTTCTGCCAAAACCATATCAGGGTCAATAACGAGGGATACCATAAGCAACAATGGCATCGGGATATAGTCAATCAAATAACAATCAGTTCGGTATCAATCAATACAATATTCATTATCAACAATGGCCATGCCATGTACAATATACAATCATCAATTAAGGGTTTAGTATCAAGGAAAAATCATAAGACAAAAGTTAGGTTCAGTAGTTGAAATGGTATATATATTAATAAACAAAGTTATACAACATCAAATGGATTGATTTGGTAAGGAAAAATTTAAGCACAAACCAAAGAAAAATCCGAAGGTAACACAAAGGCAAAGGGTTTGGTCATTTAGGGTTTTTCCCAAATTGTGTCCAATAATCAATTTAAAACATTTCGGTATGTCAAATAATGCATGTAGAACTCATCTAAAGCTTCCAATAGCCAATGCACTAGCCAATTGAACCAATTCCACAAAATCCCCAAATTTTGGCTACTTTGAGAACTCCAATTCCACAATCTACAATTCTACATCAAATTAACCATCAATTAGTTGTTCACTTATATCCAATTAACTAATTCTATCATCAATTAATAAAACTCATTACTAGTTTATCAAGTCATATCTTAAAATTCCAAATAAACCCTCAAATTTAGGGATTTCTATAAATTAGTATCAATCTAAGTAAATTAACACTAAACTCATTTATTTCAACCTAAATAACATCTAATTAATCAATTAAAACCAACAAATAAACCCTTACCTCAAATGGGTTAAAATTGGTTGAAATCTATACTTCAATGTCCCTTGAGATCCTTAGCTCTTTTCCACTAGTTGAGGATGGAAAAGAGATGAGCACAGATAATACTTGAGATTTCTACGAAATTTCTTCAGAAATTTTTATGAAGAATGAAGAAATTTGAGGAAGAAAATGGAAGACAGTGTTTCAGTCTTCTATAGAGAAAAGAAGAAAGAATGAGAAATAGAGAAGAAAGAAATATAAGTTATCGTGAAATAAACAATCAGTTACTGCCTCTTTAAATAGGCTACTATCTCAGTAATTTCTGCCTCACCATTTCTTCTTCACCATTCTAGCTCGCAATTGCCACTTCGCAATTGCCAGCTCGCAAATGCCAGTTCGCCATTCCTAGCTCGCAATGCCTATTCACATTGTCGGCTCGCAAATGCTAGTTCGCCATTCCTAGCTCGCAATGCCTCTTCGCATTGCTGGCTCGCAAATGCCAGTTTGCAAGGCTAGCTCGCCAATGCTAGCTCGCAAATGCCGAGCTAGAACCTTACTCTAACCTCTCATACTAACCCAGTTCGCAAATGTGCTCTAGATATTCTAACTCCTCGATCTTTTGTCACTTAAAATATACGGTTAGGGGTTCAACATATCAGGAATACAAATCCAAAGGAGATCTAAATAGTTTATAGTGAATTTCTACATTTCATACTAACTTTACTCTCCTATAACGGTCTGGCAAGTCTGATTCAAGTTAGTTTCTCTTAAGTTAAAATTTTTCCAATCTCTTTTACATTTTTACAACCATCAATTAATATTATACAAAAGAATATTTTTCCATGCTCTCACACACAGATATTTATATATGTATAAAAATGGTAGGTGTTACAGGGTACCTCCACCACCTATTCCAGCAGTAGTGCCTCCACTAGTAGTACCTGAGGTAGTTCCTGTAGCACCGGCTCCTGTGCAGCCAGTGGAGACTCAGAGGGAGCCAGCTGTACAGGGAGGTCGGAGAGAGATTGAGGAGGGTGGAGTGTCCATGTTTAGCTTTCTAAAGCTAAACTTACAGGAGTTCAGGGGAGATAGAGGTACGGATCCAGTTGACTTCTTGGAGGAGGTGGAGAAGGTAGTGAGGAGACTACCTTGTTCAGAGTTGAGATCAGTTGAGTTAGTTGGGTTATTACTGAAGGGTAAGGCATAGACTTGGTTCTCTAGACATATGGAGCCCAGGCTTTATGGTGATCACCCACCTACATGGGTAGAGTTCAGGCAGGGTTTGATTGACAAATTCATTACTGAGGGAGTGAGGACTTGTAATTTGGTCAGATTTGAGCAGCTTGAGCAGGGGGACAGATTAGTGTAGGAGTATACAAGGAAGTTTATTCGGTTGAGTAGATATGCTAGTCATATAGTACCTACAGAGGTTGATCTAATTAGTAGGTTTTGGAGGGGTCTGAATGTTGCACTTTATAATGTCTTGTTAGCTATAGAGTTTACTTCATTGACTACAGTGATAGACAAGGCTACTCAAATGGAGGAGAAATACAAAACTGAGAAGGCAAAGAGGGACCAGAAGAGGAAGGGTGGTCCAGGATCATAGGTTAGGAGGGGGGAGAGCAGCTCTCATCCTAGACAGGTAGAGCCAGTACCTTAGTTTGAGCAGAGATCATCAGGGGTTTGTCAGAGGAGGAAACTTTCGAGTAGGGGGTCAGCCAATGGTACGATTTACACCTACTTATTCATAGGGCTCTTCTAGACCAGCGGCACAGATGCTTGGTGTGTCAGTTGTGGATTTTATGGACAGAGGCACGAAGGGGAGTGCCAGTTACAGACAGGAGCATGTTTAAAGTGTGGCCAACAAGGTCACTTCAATAATATATGTTCTTTATAGGGTGATCAATAACCATCTACTATAGAGTCTCAACCTATAGTACAGATGAATCAGAATGTGACTAGAGAGGCTCCTGGTAGGGGCAGAGGTAAAGGACAAGGTCCTAGCAGTAATCAGGCTCCAGCAGGTAGAGGCCAAGGAAGAGTTTTGCTATTAACACATAGGGGACATATAAATATGATAATATAGATACATGTACTATTTTACTACTAAATGATATAGCAAATGCATTAGTTGACTTTGGTACCATATACTATTTGTTTGCATCAGTTAGATAGAGAGAGATAAATTATTGAATGTGCCCTTAGAGACAACTACACTTATGGGGAAGAATGTATAAGTGAATTACTGTTATCCAAGATGTGTTATTGAAATTAATAATAATATTTTACTTGCTAATTTGATAGAGTTACCTGTGTTGCAACTAATATAATACTTGGTATTGAATGGTGAACTGCTCATCGAGCAGTTATTGATTGTTACAAAAAAAAAAGAGTTAAATTCCAGCCCAAGAGGCAACCAGATTTGAGTTCTAAAATGATAAGTATAAAACTAGAATCAATTTTATTTTTGTGATTCAGGCTAGAAAAGATAATAAAGAAGGAATTATATAATGTATCTAGTATATGTAGTGAATGTGTAAAAGACTTCAATAGGGATTGAGTGGATACTTATGGTCCAAGAGTTCTTTAATATATTTTCTGTGAAGTTACAAAACACTTCTCAAAGATTGATTAGATAGTTAAGAGTTAAGAAAGAAATTGTACTCAAAGACTATTTTAGAACCCAGTATGAACACTATAAGTTTCTGGTATTGTCATTCGGGTTAATTAATGATCCAACTACATTTATGAATTTAATAAATATAGTGTTTAAGTTATGTATTGAATAAGTCTATAGATGATATCTTTATCTATTATATAAGGGAAGAGAAACGTGTAGAGCATTAAAGGACTGGGTTATAGATACTATGAGGGAATATGCCAAGATGTCTGCATGTCAATTTTAGCTAATTGAAATGTGTTTTGTTGGTTATGTAGTATGTAAAAATAGTAACAAGGAAAATTTTTAAAAGGTAAAAGCAATAATTAATTGGCCTCAGCCTATTAATGTTCTGAGATTGTAGTTTCTTTGGAATAGAAATTTTTTTACAAAAGATTGTAAAAGATTTTCCTAGGATTCCAACTTTGATTGATTAAGTTAACCAGTAAACAAGAGAAGTATCAATGGATATATGAATGTGAGAGTATAGTTTCTAGATATTGAAGTTTTGCCTCATGAATGGTATAGAGTTAAAATTATCATCAGTGGATGATAATTTCATAATGTACAGTAATGATTCTAGAATTTAATTGAGATGTGTTATAGTGCAAAAATAAAGGAATAATTACATGTGCTTCTTGATAGTTAGAGAACCATGGGATAAACTAACCGATACTGGATTTGAAAATTGCAACAATAGTTTTTGCATTTACATTTAAAGATACTGTGTATGGTGTTAAGTGTGAAATTATGAATCATAAGAGTCTATAGTATATGCATAGTATATTATGCAATAGAAGAATCTAAGTCTTCAGCAATGAAGATGAGTTAATTATTAAAGGATAGTGACTGTGAAATCTTTTACCGTTCGAGTAAGCTAATGTAGTGGCAGATACTCTTAGTCAAAAGACTATAGGTAGTCTAGCTCACATCTTTATTATTAGAAGACCACTTATTCGTGTAATGAATGAGTTAATTGATATGGGTGTGGAGTTGGATTTGGATCCCAGGATCGAAAACCAGGCTTTGATAGCCCAATATCGGGCTAAGCCATTGTAAATTGATGATATTAAAGTCACACAAGATCGAGATCCATATCTGGTGAGGTTAAAAAGAAAATGTTAAAAAGGGTAAAGCATTAGAGTTCATAAGAGAGGATGGTAAATTGAAATGTGATAAATAGCTATGTGTGACCAATGTTAAAGGAGTCCTAGATCGGATTTTAAGAAAGGTCTATTATTTTCTTATAAGAGTACATCCTAGAATTTCCAAGATGTACTATGATTTAAAAGATGTTATTAATGACTTAATATGAAAAGACAATGTGGCTAAGTTGTGTTTACAAGCTTAGCTTGTCAATAGGGTAAGATTGAATATTAGAAGCCTTCGAGTTGACACAGATGATACGGTTACCCGAGTGGAAATGGGAACAAGTCAATATGCACAGCTATATGTGATAAGATTGTAAGGCTCATGAAGTGCCTTTAACAATAATTTCAGATAGAGGGACATAGTTTATTTCTTAACTTTTGACAGAAGTTTCAAAAAGCTATGAATACACCATTATGATTCAGTACAACATTCCATCCATAGACAAATGTACAATCAGAGCGAATGATATAGCCATTAGAAATATGTTAAGGTTAAGTGTTCTGGAATTTAAAGGTTATGGTGATACGTAATTGTCACTGATTGAATTTTCATATAACAACAATATTATTCTTTTATTGGATGGCCCCATATGAGACACTTCATGGTAGAAAATGCTGGTCTCTGATATGTTAGATGGAACCGAATGAGAAACAGTTAAAAGGTCTAAGGTTGGTAAAAGAGACAATGGAAAAGATGCAAACTATCAAAGAATGAAGGAAAAAATGCTTTTAACAGAAAAAAGAGTTGTGCATATTCGAAAGAAAAGATGCTTATTTTGCAATTGGTAATCCTATTTTTCTTAAATATCACCTATGGAAAGTGTTATGGGAAATAACAAGAAAGGAAAGTTGTCACCGAGATATGTGAGACGATTGAGGTATTGAAAGGATTGGCAATGTAGCTTACAGTTTGGCTATTCCTTTCAGTATGAACCATGTTTATCTAGTATTCCATATCTTGATGCTATGGAAATATATGCCAGACTCATCATATGTATTAGAAGTATAAGGTATTGGTATTAATGAAGAATTGTCCTATGAGGAAATGCCAATGGAAATTTTAGATCTACAGGTCCAACAGTTACGGAATAAAAAGAGATTTCAATGGTAAAAATATTGTAGAGGAATCAGGCTATGGATAAATGTACATGATAAAGTGAATAAATACGAAAGCCAAGTATATGTTCTTGTTGCAATACTAAGATGTGTAAGTTTTATTTAAATTCTAGGACGGATTTATTTGTAGGGGGTATAATGTAATACCCTAGAAAGTTATAACTATCATGCATGAATTAATTCTCAGTATGTGGTCCATTAGTCTTGAAATGATGGGAAGTAATTTTAGAGACACAGTTAGAAAGTGAACTTGATACTTTTCCGAAAAGCGGCGGTGTCGGGAACACTACCGAGTAATGAGCAGTCCGATCAACAGAAAAATTTTTGAAGTTGACTTGGGGATAAAAGATTATCATAATTTATATATAATTTTGGTAAAAAGAAAGAAGTGAAAATCATTTAGGAACACTGAAAAAGTAAGTAATGACATTTTTGTAAATAAATGGAAGTTTAAGGTGAATAGTAGAAATTGATCGGTCGAGGTTACAGAATGACTCCGAAACTATTTTTATAAATAAGTATAAATTAAAATGAGCCTATTGACTCTCCACTTTGATATCTAATTCCAGACAGAATTGATACAATAAATTACAAAAGATTTTGGACCAAAGTATAAAGGATGAAAATTTGGGGATTTAGTTGTAATTGTCCAAATTGATTTTCTATTTATTTTTGCCTTAGAATAATTGTTTTCATTTTCTTCTTTCTTCTCCATCAAAGCCAAAACCCATTTCTTTGATTTTCCATCATCATTTCTTCACATTTCTTATAGATTTGTAAGGAAAATTGATGGAAAACTAGTAATTTCACTAAGCTTTCTTCATTTCCATCATTAGATTGCTTGGAGGAGTAAAGAATTTCAAGGAATCAAAGCAAGAAGAATTCATCCATTTAGTGAAGTTGAGGTAAGGAATTGTTTTGTTTAGTTTGATTGATTATTTAGGTGTTGTTTAGGTTCAATTTAATGGGTTTGTAGTTACTTTGCACCAATTTATCCAATTTTGTAGAAATCCCTAAATTGGATTGGTAATTTGAAGTTGTATGGAATTACTTGTTGAATTAGTGTTAGATTTTGTTAATTGATGTTAGAATTAGCTAATTAGATGTGAATGGATAACTAATTGATGGATAAATTGATGTAGGATTGGAGATTTGACAAAGGTGACTTTCAAAGTAACCTAAATTGGCTATTTGGAGGAATTGGTGGAATTGGCTTGTGTAAAGGCTAATTGGAGGCTTAGGTTACATTGCATCATTTAACATACCTAAATGATTGAATTGTTGTTTGGCATACATTTGTAAAAATCACTTTGTGGCCGAACCATCATTCACTATTCATACTTATGATTTTTGCTTGTTTTTCCTTTGAATTCCATAGCCAATTTGACCTAATTTGATGTTGTTTAATTATGTTTCTTTGATACCTATACTTTGTTTGACAATGTGGCTTTATGTTGATTGAATTGGGCAAGTCAAATTTGCA
>CANXYC012373836.1:0-11199 GCA_948193065.1 Aleurites moluccanus | reverse complement strand
TGTAAATATTGTACAGAATAGAGGTCCCATGGTACTGTAAATTAAGGTTTGGCATGTATATATATGTGTGTTCCATTTATATATCTATAAGTTATATTTTGAGATATATTCATATATGTTGAGATGAATATATGTGATCTGAGGTTCAAATGTTGATTTTTAGTTGATATTGGAGATCCAGAGAGATCCTTGAAATTGAGATAGATATGGAAGTATTATTTGAAGTGCTTATTTGTATATTTAGCAGCTGGGCATACTCCTTATATAGAGGAGATGCTGCCCAATTTTTCATAAGATTGCCAAGCCATTTTGAGCTTGTTATTATATTGCATGCCATATAGTTTAGTTATATGGGTTCTTCATGGTACTGATAGCGTAAGCAATACCCATATCGTAGGACCGTCACGGCTCCTAAGTTGGGTTGTGACATATAAGCCCATAACAGATTTAGGTTTTCCTTTTCCTGAAACCTAGAACAGAGTTTGGTGTTCTTTTCCTATAAGCCTAGAACAGAGTTAGGTCTTCCTTTTCCCTAAAACCTTGAACAAAGTTAGGTGTTCTTTTCCCTATAAGCCTAGAACAGAGTTAAGTCTTCCTTTTCCCTAAAAACCTAGAACAGAGTTAGGTGTTCTTTTCCCTATAAGCCTAAAACAGAGTTAGGTCTTCCTTTTCCCTAAAAACCTAGAACAAAGTTAGGTGTTCTTTTCCTTATAAGCCTAGAATAGAGTTAGGTCTTCCTTTTCCCTAAAAACCTAGAGCAGAGTTAGGTGTTCTTTTCCCTATAAGCCTAGAACAGAGTTAGGTCTTCCTTTTCCCTAAAAACCTAGAACAGAGTTAGGTGTTCTTTCCCTATAAGCCTAAAACAGAGTTAGGTTTTCCTTTTTCCTAAAAACCTAGAACAGAATTAGGTTTTCCTTTTCCCTATAAGCCTAGAACAGAGTTAGGTTTTTCTTTTCTTAAAACCTATACAGAGTTAGGTGTTCTTTTCACTGTAAGCCTAGAACAGAGTTAGGTCTTCCTTTTCCCTAAAAACCTATAACAAAGTTAGGTGTCCTTTTCCTTATAAGCCTAAAACAAAGTTAGGTTTTCCTTTTCCCTAAAAACCTAGAACAAAGTTAGGTTTTCTCTTTCCCTATAAGCCTAGAACAGAGTTAGGTTTTCCTTTTCCTAAAACCTAAACCATAGTTAGGTGTTCTTTTCCCTATAAGCCTAGAACAAAGTTAGGTTTTCCTTTTCCTAAAACCTAAAACAAAGTTAGGTTTTTCTTTCCCTGTAAGCCTAGAACAGAGTTAGGTTTTCTTTTTCCTAAAACCTAGAACAGAGTTAGGTGTTCCTTTCCCTATAAGCCTAGAACAGAGTTAGGTTTTCCTTTCCCCTAAAAACCTATAATAGAGTTAGGTTTTCTCTTTCATGCACTAATCCCTAAAAGGTACCAATGGCCAACCCAACCAATATGGATGCCATAGACACACTTCTCATCACCCTCATCAAAAGGCAAGAGGAGAATTTTGAAGTCATGCTCAATTCCACACTTAGTGCTCAACAAACCAGCTTCCACAATGCACTGGCCCGTGTGACCAAAGCCTTGAATTCCCAGATTACTGTTATAAAATCCATGAATCAAACCAGGCCCAAACCAGCTGATCCAAGCTATACACCTCAAGTTAACCTGACCAACACCAACCCTTCCTTTTCCTTGAATTCTTTTCAGGGTAAGGAAACCTTCTCTCAATCACCCATAGAATAGTCTTTGAAACACAATACTGTTGTGCTAGACCAAGGCCACACAATGGAGAAAAGATACAAGCAGAATAATACCTTCACTTCCATTACTTAAGGAAATTCACAGATTTGGGTATGCCTTTGAGCTTCGTTTACAAGATCTCATTGACATTGGAGATATCCTTCCCCCTAGTCTGATATTCAATGCCCTTATTTACCTTTGAACCTTCATTAATCCCTTTAGGTCTAAAGATTCAGATTAGGAGGAAAGTAAGTGGAAATAGACCCCACCTCATTAACCAACCAAAGCCCAAATTGGCATAGTTTATAAAGGAATTCAAGCCCAGTTAATTTGACCTGTCTGAGATTGAATTTAAGTCCAAGTTAGAGTCAGAGTCTTTTGAGTCAAGTTTCTTCTTATTTCCTTTTTCGAGTCTGTAATCGACCTTTTTGGTCTTTCCTATAATTTTGATGTAACCATGGATGATGGTACTCTTTTTCATAATAAAAGTTTGAATTCTTCTTATATCTTCCATTTCATTTTAAATTGTTTTATCCAATTTGAGTGAAAAAAGGTAAAAAAAAAAAAAAAGAATCAATTAACTTTGGCATAGATAATAAACTGAAAATTGTATACGTGGCATCATCATTTTGTAAGGATTCTTTATTCAAAACAGTTCAAGAATTCTTAGATGGCTTTGTTTAAGGACTCAAGCATATGATGAGTATTGAATCCAGTCCTAGAGAATATGAAGCCTTAAAGCAGAACTTGTAAAGGTTAAAGGCAAAATGGTCTCTCAAGAAGTTGCCAAGTTATTGAAGAATGGTTTTATTGAGCCTATTACTTACCCCTCGTGGTTAGCCAAAATAGTGCATGTACCTAGAAGGATGGGAAGAAAAGGATGTGTGTGGTCCAATCTTCAAATTGTTAAAAAGGGAGCTTCCAAACAATGGAATGATGAATGTCAGCAAGCTCTTGAAAACATCAAGCGGTACTTGCTAAATCCTCCTGTCTTGCAACCGCCTAGGCTTGGTAAAACTTTGTTGTTATACCTTTTTATGACCAAAATAAGCTATGAGGGCAATGCTCGCTCAAAATGATGTGGATTCACATAAGGAAAATGCCATATATTATTTGAATAAGCAAATACTAGCTCATGCTTAAGTACAACCAAATCAAGCAATTGTGACTCGCTTTAGTTTGGGCATGCCATAAGCTTCAACATTACTTAAATTCTTTCACTGCTTATGTTCTTGCAGACAAGAGCCCCTTAAAAATCCTTATGGAGAGGTCAGTTCTTGATAGCAAAATGACACGTTCAATGGCAGAACTGGTGACATTCGATCTACAGTATGTCTTAAGAAGGGCATTTCAACAAAAGAGTAACTGCTAGAGGGTTGGAAGAAGACAACTTGGTATTAAAAGGAAATCAGAGCTCCTGTTCAAGAGCCAAGAGGAAAATTTAAGCCTAATTGGGTTGGCTTGTATGGGTCAAAGAAGACCCTGTCTGGCGGAGGTATTCTACTCATGGATTAGATGGGAATGAATTTTTCAAACCATTGTAATCAGATGATGCATTGTATGAATAGAACTACGAGGACTTGATTCTACTAAAAGAAAAATTTTGATGAGTAAAAAGCGAAATGGAGATACGTAGGCAACCCACTTTGGGTATAGTACAAAGCATAATAAAATTATCATTTTTTGTGCCCAGATTAATTGATTTGTGCTCTATAAGTTGAAAACCTAAATAAGGCGGCTTAGGCAAAAATTAGGGCAGCTCGACGAGTTAAAAACTTAGAAGGGCAGCTTGTGTAAAAATTAAAAAAAAATAAAAAAAATATTTTCTGAGTCAATCATCATAGCAAAAGTTGCTAACAAGTCTTCGTCATAGTGATCAAAGTCATTTCAGTATCTTTGTGTCAAACGATTAATTTGTCACGTCTCTTAGCTAATTGGCTAAGTTGTCTTTGTCTCACATCAGGGATATGTCCTTTTGTGTCAATCGTCACATCTCTTAGTCAAAGCAGTTAAATAGCTAAACTACCCTTATCCCTCATCAAGGGCATATTTTCTAAAGTCAACATCTAGTCACTGTGGCTAAGTAGATTAAATCCATCATCCGAAGTTAAGTAATCCAAAGTAATTATTCATTGAGTCGATTGTCCAAATCATCAAATCAAAGATTTTTTTTCTTTCATGATGAATGACTTTTCTTTCAAGTCATTTGACTCGTGTGTCAGTTCCAAAGAACCCAACCGGCAAAGTGTCAATCAAGTAGTTGACCCGTGTGTTAGTCCTACTGGTCCAAACTGACAAAGTGTCAGCCCTAAGAATCTTTTCAATCTCAAACAGTAGGAATAACTCTACTTGTTTTTCCCATAAGATAAACTCATAAAACCTCCCATTTCCCAAAAGCAAGTCCAAGCTTAAGGGGCAAAGCAGAAAGGATTCAATGGTTTCAGATTCATCTAATCTTCATCAATGAAACCAAATTCGAAATTCTCAAGTGATCCTTGGATCGTCTGAATAGTCAAGTTATCTTTTTGAAGGTCCAAACCCATCTGAAAAAGCCTCTATCTTGACACAGAGCCAACCACAAATTCATCTTTCATAAACCTCAATGAACAAAGTCATCTTTGGTAAGAACTAAGCAGACAAATTCTCAAAGCCAATCCTTTGGTCCAAATTAAAACCAATCCATATAGACTTCCATATGGTGTCCAAAATCGAACCGACATGACCAACTCACATAGTTGACCTTTAGGAGTCCAAAACCATTATGACAAGGCATACCTGACCTCATCCTTCCAAGTTAATCTTTGAATCAATACTGAGCATGGAATCATCCTCAATCCAACATACTCGGTCAAAACTAAACGTGACTTCAAAACCTTACCTCTCCATTGTCACTACCTAACAAATTGCCAACTCCTTCTCAAACCTTAATACCACCAAAGTGATCTAAGTCATCGTTCCTTAAAAGTGGGCCATCTCTTCGAATCACAGTCCTAAAAAATGGGTCATCTCCATAAAAACCCAAATGCAGCCTTTAGTCCAAATCCTATTCAAAACCTCACCTCTCCATAGTCTCAACCTTTAATCCAAGATCAAGTCCTAAACTCACCCTTTGATCCAAGATCAAACCCTATTCAAATCCATGATTCCAGATCAGCCAAAATCTCACCATTTGATCAAACTAGATGCAACCTTTGATCCAAAATCAACACCCTTAATCTCAACCTCAAAGACCAACAAAATGACAAGTCACCCCTTTCCACAAGTCACCTTCCTTCAAAAAGTAGGGCATCCTAGTAAAATTTCAATCATCAATCTAACATTTCTCATAAATTGTCACCCTATAATGCGTATCGGCCTTTCACTGGTTCAAGGTATTAAATTTGTCAAAACATGCATTAGAAATAGGATGCACATGCAAATTCAGATTCTCGATTAGTGTCAATCAAAGCTCATTGAACCCTCTAAAGGTAATTGCATTTTCCAAACTAGAACATAATCAGGTTTGTTTTTTTTTTGAAAAAAAAATCGATTCCCTAAAGAGCTTAGGCTTTCATTTCTAGCCTAGCATAGAGTTAGGGCATTGCATCTCATTAATTTCTTTCCGATTTATGGCATCCTAAATTGCATTGTTTCCTCAAACTTTGGAAAATCTCTTCAGCCATGCATCATTTCCTTCAACTTAAAGGTTCATATCATTAAAATCTCGCTCATTTAAATTTGAACTAGAAAAGATAACAATCATTTTAAGCCTAAACAGCCCTTGGCAAACCAAAAATCATTTTAATCCCAAGCAGCCCTTGGCAAACCAAAAATCATTTTAAGACCAAGTAGTTCTTGGCAAACTAAAAATTATTTTAAGCCTAAGCAGCCCTTGGAGAAATCAAAATCCATTTTCCATCCAATATTCATTCTGAAAAATGTTTGAAATCAAAATATATTTTTCCATCTCACCTCCAGACCCTGCAAGATGCGATCAGAATTCATTTTTTTGTTCTAAGCAGATAGGAACAGCCCAAAATGGACTCTTGAGCATTCATCCTATATGCTTAGCATAACACTAATATCATCTTTAGCACAACATTCTTATCACCCTAGCAGAGAGTTAGGATCCCTCATTCTGAGACCTATAGCAGAGTTAGGCCTCTCCTTTTCTAAAGTCAACCACCTTAGGTCATCCTAAGGGTCGCTTTAGGAACTTTTTAGACCATAAGGGTAGCTTTAAGAACTTTTTAGACTATCCTAAGAGCAACTATAGGAACTTTTCAGACCATCCTAAGGGTAGCTTTAGGAACTTTTCAAACCATCCTAAGGGTAGCTTTAGGAACTTTTCAGACCATCCTAAAAGTAGTTTTAGGATCTTTTTAGACCATCCTAAGGGTAGACTTAGAAGCTTTTCATACCATCCTAAAGGTAGCTTTAAGATATTTTTTTTTTACCTTTTTAGGGGCAGCCTTAAGAGCACCTCTTCGTACCCTTCCTAGGACAGCATTAGGATATCTTTACCTTATCATGGTAGCCTGTGTCCACTATCATTATGATTACTTTTCTAGAAAAGCAACCATACTGAGGGGAAGCTGTGAACACTGATTTTTTACACCCCTCGGACTCAGGCCAAGTCGAATGACACTTACTGGAACCTAACCCACTCTCGGACAGATTCCTAACGGCTTTAGAATGAAGTCGGACCAGAGCTGCCACCCTCTAGGCATGGAATTGCCGCCATAGGCGCCACCCCTCTGGGTGGCAACCACTATGCCCAAGGGCGGTAGCATGGCTATTTGCCACTACTGCTGCCCTCCTTTAACTCCTGTGCCGCCAAGACCCCTTAGCGGCACCGCCCCCCCTCCGGCAGCACCAGCTCTTCTTGCCAGTGGCAGCTCCATTCCAAACCTATTTTTTCTGAATCTCACATTGAAAAATGATGGGATTTGACTCTCTAAGCTTCTATTATAAATAGAAAGCCTCCTCCCACCTTCCAAACACATAAAATCATCTAGTTTAAGTTTTCACTATTTGATTTCACTCTCTTCTCCCTCAAATACTTATTTTTCTTCTTTCTTTAGCTCTCTTTAAGTTTAAAGAATTGCTATTCAGGGCATGTGGAGCCCATTTTCTTTAGTTCTCCTTGAGCTAAAGAAGGACACAATCCGAGGCGTGTGGAGCCTCAAAATCATTTTCTAAGTAAAGTTACTCTATCGTTTTGCTTTTGCATTGTTAAAAGCTAAGAAGACATTTCGATCCATTTCCTCTGCTTCATCCGATCCAAGGTGGAACTCTGATCCGAAAGGGAAATCCGAGCACTACTTCCCCAAAGAGCAAAGGATAAGATGAAAGACAATCCGACTGTCTTTCCGGGCTTCAACCAATCCAAGGTAGAACTCCGATCTGAAAGTGCAATCCGACCATCGCCACCCCTAAGAGCAAGGGCGAAGGTATAAATTCTCAACTCATCTTCTTCAGTTTGATAGAGCATCAAAATAAAGAACCAAAACATGATAAATTGGGCATAAAATCAACCCTCCTTCGCAAGAAGAAAGAACTGCGTGGGTTTTGATTCCTATTCAATGGGATACACAGGCAAGCTGTATAAAAGCTTCAAATTCAAAAAAGACAAAAACCATCTCTTTTTCTTTGATTATTTGCTTTACTTTATTTGTTGAAAGTATTCTTTGGGGAATGTGTGATCAACTTAGAACCCATAAGGGCTAGAGTTGATATCCCCTATTTTGGGATTTTAAGGTGTAATAATTTACTTTTATCGCTTTCTTTCGATTATTTTTTTCTTGATTGCTTACATTTCAATTGTTCATCCATTTATTTACTTGCTTATGAATCTTATATGTCATTCTTTAACTGCTCATGAAAATCATTTTAAATCAAGGTTAAAATAAAAATCCAAGTTCAACCGAAAATTTAGTCCCCGAATCCTCTTTGGTTTCAAAGACTAGTGCACTTTTTCCTTTGGGATAAAATTAGAGTCAAAATGGGTTTTTACCTTAAATTTTTCCAATAAAAATAACTTAAGGTGGTGACTTTAAAATTCAAAATAATTTTCAAATAAAAGGCGCTAGGGTCGTCTCTTTCGTGAGAAATTGTCCCAATTGAGCATTCCCGATCCCATTTAAAGTGGACCCGAATGCGGTGCTCAGGCGAGGCCTCATAGATCCATATCTTATGAAGTTAAAGAAAAATGTTGAAAAGGGTAAGGCATTAGAGTTCACAGATTAGGGTGGTAAATTGAAATGTGGTAAATAGTTATGTGTGCCTGATGTTAAAGGACTCCGAGATAGGATTTTAAGAAAGGTCTATTATTTTCTTATAAAGTACATCCTAGAATTACCAAGATGTACCATGATTTAAAAGATGTTATTGATGACTTAATATGAAAAGAAAATGTGGCTAAGTTGTGTCTACATGTTTAGCCTATCAACAGGTTAAGATTGAACACCAAAAATTATCAAGTTTGCCACAGGAGATACAGTTATCTAAATGGAAATGAGAATAAGTTACTATGAATGTTGTTAATGAGATTGTAAGGCTTAAAGGAGTGCCTTTAATGATAATGTATGATAGAGAGACACGGTAATACTCAAAAGTTCCAAGAAGCTATGGATATACAGTTAAAATTAGATGCAGCATTCCATCTATAAATTGATAGATAATTAGAGTGAACAAGTCATACATTAGAGGATATGTATTATAGAATTCAAAGGTAATTGAGATCAATACTTACATTGATTGAATTACATATCTGAAAAGGATGTTCAATTGATATTGGTGATCGTGTTCTCTTTAAAATATCACCTATGGAAAGTGTTATGAGATTTGGTAAGAAAAGAAAGTTGTCACTGAGATGTGTGAGACCATATGAGGTATTAGAAAGGATTGGTAATGTAGTGTACAGTTTGGCTCGTGTTTTTAGTATGAGCCATGTTTATCAAGTCTTCCATATCTTGATGCTATAGAATTATGTGCTAGAACTGTTATATGTATTGAAAGTGCAGAATTTTGATGTTAAGGAAGAAATGTTATAAGAGTCGAGCTAATAGAAAGTGTAAATCGTCAAGTCCGACAATTTCGGAATAAAGAGATTTCAATGGCAAAAG
Source organism: Aleurites moluccanus (assembly GCA_948193065.1). Lineage (NCBI taxonomy): Eukaryota > Viridiplantae > Streptophyta > Magnoliopsida > Malpighiales > Euphorbiaceae > Aleurites > Aleurites moluccanus. The sequence goes on along the minus strand of CANXYC012373836.1, from coordinate 2,349 downwards.
TGTTGTGAAGGAATCAGTATATGGAAAAGTGTACATGGGAGAAAAAAAAATGAAAGGCAAGTATTTGTTCTTGATCCAACATTGAGGTATGTGTGTATTTAAATTCGATGACCAATTTTTTTGAAGGAGGGTAGAATGTAATATCCTAGAAACAGCGTAACATGTTTTTGTGAATAAAGTTCTCAGTATATGGTTTAAAATTATCGAAATGACTAATAATAATTTTAAAAACTCAGTTAGAGCGAAAACGAGAATTTTTTTTGAAAATCATCGGTACCGATATCGCTGCTGCAAAAAAAATAGTTCGGTCGACTGATGAATTTCTGATTTTGGATAGAGGGTAAATGATTATGTGTATGCAAGTGTAAATACAATAAAAAGAAAGAAATAAAAATGTTTAAGAATACTGATAAAGTAAGCGATGGCAAAACCGTAAATAAAGGAAACTTTGGGGGTATAGTGAAATTTCAATAGTTTGAGTTTCAAAACAACTCTGAAACTATTTTTATTAAATAGTATTAATAAGAATAAGATGTTTGAATGTTCACTTTGAATTCCAAATCCCGACGAAATTGTCAGAATAAATAACCGAAGGAAAATACGGCAAAAGCACAATTTAAGGAAAGTTGAAGGATCAAAAGGAAATTTGCCATTTTTGTCTTACTATATAAGCCATACTTAACATTTTTTTCCATTTTTTGTTCTTCTTCACTGTCGATTTTTTTCTCTCCATTCCAATTTGATTTTTCTTTCAATTTGTGAAGGAAAAAGTGTTTGAAACTTGTCTTAAACACCAAATAATCTATCCTTCATTAAATTAAACCATAGAAATTTAAGAAATTTTGAAGAAAATGGAGCTTAAAGATTTCATCCAAATGAATAAATTTAGGTAAGTTATTGTTTTGTTGGATTTTTATGGTTTAATTAGGTTAATTTGATGTTAGTAGGATTGAGTAAATGGTTTAATTGCATCAATTGGTGCATTAAGTATTTTTGCCCAATTTCCAAACCCTAAATCAAAGTTGTGTAGTTGGATTTTGTGTAAATGAGTTAGGATGTGTAAATTGAGTATAGAATAAGTCAATTGGATGTTTATTGGTGATTAATTGATGTTCACATTATTGTAGAAAATTCGATTGAAGAAAGTCGTCGATTTTGGCCTATAGTGAGAATTTGAGGAATTGAATGACAAAGCAATTTTGATAGGTGATTTGGAGTGATAGGTGAGTCTTTTATGCATCATTTGTCATGCCTAAATTGTTAAAATGTCAATTGGAATCCATATGTGAAAAGGCCATTTTGGCAAAACCCTAATTGGCATAAATTGCTTGATTTTTGTTCTTAGTTTTGGACTTATTTTCCATGCCAAATTGATATGCTTGATGAAGGTTATTGAGTTGTGATTGTTGCCTATGAATTACTTTCAATGTTTATGTTTGTTGATAATTGGGGAAATATTAGTGTTGCACCAAAATCATGTCGAAAAATCTGTAGGCCAATCTTTTGAATGCCACCATCGCCAGCGACAATGGCATGACAATTGTGTTAACTTTTTTGCCGTAAATGACCAATTTATGTTTGTTCCCATGATTTGTTGCTAGATCTTTGGTCATCATTTTATCGATTATTATTGATGTCTTATTGACTTTATGCTCATTCAATTGATTACTGGTGAGTTATCGATACTTGCCAATGCCATTATTTTGAAATGGTATTTATTGATTCTATTGATTCCGAGAAAGAGCTATCGTTCTGACAGGGTAGTGAGTTCATGTTGTCGACTTTGTGCACAATGTATTGTTTAATACCCTTTAGTAGGAAGGGATGTCTTAGTCATAAGACCTGATCCGTCTTATGTTTATTATATATACATATATAATGATTTGTGCTTGACACATTTCTATGTGTTTTATGGCTCTATATCTATCATTTCCATCTTGTCCATGTGATATGTACTTCATTGATGTGATTGTTTACTTATAGTTATATTCTGTACTTGATTCTATTTTACATATATTCCTGAGCAGATTGATTCATTTATGTCATCTGCCTATTGTTTATTGATATTCCATTATCCATTATATTGGTCGATACATATTAGATTCACTGAGTATCATATATACTCATCCTCTCACTATTTACCCTCTCAGGTGTAGAGTAGAAGGCATATTCCTAGTTGTTGTTTCTCCAAGGATGTAACACCTCAACCTAAACCCTATTGGAACCTTTAAGGGGAACTTAGAGAGAATTTTTTTTTCTTTCTTTTGAATTGGTTAATATTATGTATTTATGCATGAAATTTATAGTTATGCATGTTATATGAGTTAATTTTAGGCATAGAAGTGGTTT